>CANTUQ010000445.1:0-102153 GCA_947683425.1 Excoecaria cochinchinensis | reverse complement strand
AAGCTTCCAGCAGCTATTCCAATCGAGTCTTCCCGAATTATTGGGCTCGGATCCGAAAATTTCACCACTTCTTACGATTTCTCGATTTTGGTGATTTTCCCTAGTGGTACCCCTAGGGAAATCCGTAAAAATTCGTCGGATCCCGACGGAGCCAATTCTCGATGCGTTGTGACCGGCAAGCTTCCAGCAGCTATTCCAATCGAGTCTTCCCGAATTATTGGGCTCGGATCCGAAATTTCACCACTTTTTACGATTTCTCGATTTTGGTGATTTTCCCTAGTGGTACCCCTAGGGAAATCCGTAAAAATTCGTCGGATCCCGACGGAGCCAATTCTCGATGCGTTGTGACCGGCAAGCTTCCAGCAGCTATTCCAATCGAGTCTTCCCGAATTATTGGGCTCGGATCCGAAATTTCACCACTTTTTACGATTTCTCGATTTTGGTGATTTTCCCTAGTGGTACCCCTAGGGAAATCCGTAAAAATTCGTCGGATCCCGACGGAGCCAATTCTCGATGCGTTGTGACCGGCAAGCTTCCAGCAAGCTATTCCAATCGAGTCTTCCCGAATTATTGGGCTCGGATCCGAAATTTCACCACTTTTTACGATTTCTCGATTTTGGTGATTTTCCCTAGTGGTACCCCTAGGGAAATCCGTAAAAAATTCGTCGGATCCCGACGGAGCCAATTCTCGATGCGTTGTGACCGGCAAGCTTCCAGCAGCTATTCCAATCGAGTCTTCCCGAATTATTGGGCTCGGATCCGAAATTTCACCACTCTTTACGATTTCTCGATTTTGGTGATTTTCCCTAGTGGTACCCCTAGGGAAATCCGTAAAAAATTCGTCGGATTCGACGGAGCCAATTCTCGATGCGTTGTGACCGGCAAGCTTCCAGCAGCTATTCCAATCGAGTCTTCCCGAATTATTGGGCTCGGATCCGAAATTTCACCACTCTTTACGATTTCTCGATTTTGGTGATTTTCCCTAGTGGTACCCCTAGGGAAATCCGTAAAAATTCGTCGGATCCCGACGGAGCCAATTCTCGATGCGTTGTGACCGCAAGCTTCCAGCAGCTATTCCAATCGAGTCTTCCCGAATTATTGGGCTCGGATCCGAAATTTCACCACTTTTTACGATTTCTCGATTTTGGTGATTTTCCCTAGTGGTACCCCTAGGGAAATCCGTAAAAATTCGTCGGATCCCGACGGAGCCAATTCTCGATGCGTTGTGACCGGCAAGCTTCCAGCAGCTATTCCAATCGAGTCTTCCCGAATTATTGGGCTCGGATCCGAAATTTCACCACTTTTTACGATTTCTCGATTTTGGTGATTTTCCCTAGTGGTACCCCTAGGGAAATCCGTAAAAATTCGTCGGATCCCGACGGAGCCAATTCTCGATGCGTTGTGACCGGCAAGCTTCCGAGCAGCTATTCCAATCGAGTCTTCCCGAATTATTGGGCTCGGATCCGAAACTTCACCACTTTTACGATTTCTCGATTTTGGTGATTTTCCCTAGTGGTACCCCTAGGGAAATCCGTAAAAATTCGTCGGATCCCGACGGAGCCAATTCTCGATGCGTTGTGACCGGCAAGCTTCCAGCAGCTATTCCAATCGAGTCTTCCCGAATTATTGGGCTCGGATCCGAAATTTCACCACTCTTTACGATTTCTCGATTTTGGTGATTTTCCCTAGTGGTACCCCTAGGGAAATCCGTAAAAATTCGTCGGATCCCGACGGAGCCAATTCTCGATGCGTTGTGACCGGCAAGCTTCCAGCAGCTATTCAAATCGAGTCTTCATGAATTATTTGGCTCGGATCCGAAATTTCACAACTTTTTACGATTTCTCGATTTTGGTGATTTTCCCTAGTGGTACCCCTAGGGAAATCCGTAAAAATTCGTCGGATCCCGACGGAGCCAATTCTCGATGCGTTGTGACCGGCAAGCTTCCAGCTGCTATTCCAATCGAGTCTTCCCGAATTATTGGGCTCGGATCCGAAATTTCACCACTCTTTACGATTTCTCGATTTTGGTGATTTTCCCTAGTGGTACCCCTAGGGAAATCCGTAAAAAATTCGTCGGATTTCGACGGAGCCAATTCTCGATGCGTTGTGACCGGCAAGCTTCCAGCAGCTATTCCAATCGAGTCTTCCCGAATTATTGGGCTCGGATCCGAAATTTCACCACTCTTTACGATTTCTCGATTTTGGTGATTTTCCCTAGTGGTACCCCTAGGGAAATCCGTAAAAATTCGTCGGATCCCGACGGAGCCAATTCTCGATGCGTTGTGACCGGCAAGCTTCCAGCAGCTATTCCAATCGAGTCTTCCCGAATTATTGGGCTCGGATCCGAAATTTCACCACTTTTTACGATTTCTCGATTTTGGTGATTTTCCCTAGTGGTACCCCTAGGGAAATCCGTAAAAATTCGTCGGATCCCGACGGAGCCAATTCTCGATGCGTTGTGACCGGCAAGCTTCCAGCAGCTATTCCAATCGAGTCTTCCCGAATTATTGGGCTCGGATCCGAAATTTCACCACTCTTTACGATTTCTCGATTTTGGTGATTTTCCCTAGTGGTACCCCTAGGGAAATCCGTAAATATTCGTCGGATCCCGACGGAGCAAATTCTCGATCCGTTGTGACCGGCAAGCTTCCAGCAGCTATTCCAATCGAGTCTTCCCGAATTATTGGGCTCGGATCCGAAATTTCACCACTTTTTACGATTTCTCGATTTTGGTGATTTTCCCTAGTGGTACCCCTAGGGAAATCCGTAAAAATTCGTCGGATCCCGACGGAGCCAATTCTCGATGCGTTGTGACCGGCAAGCTTCCAGCAGCTATTCCAATCGAGTCTTCCCGAATTATTGGGCTCGGATCCGAAATTTCACCACTTTTTACGATTTCTCGATTTTGGTGATTTTCCCTAGTGGTACCCCTAGGGAAATTCGTAAAAATTCGTCGGATCCCGACGGAGCCAATTCTCGATGCGTTGTGACCGGCAAGCTTCTAGCAGCTATTCCAATCGAGTCTTCCCGAATTATTGGGCTCGGATCCGAAACTTCACCACTTTTACGATTTCTCGATTTTGGTGATTTTCCCTAGTGGTACCCCTAGGAAAATCCGTAAAAAATTCGTCGGATCCCGACGGAGCCAATTCTCGATGCGTTGTGACCGGCAAGCTTCCAGCAGCTATTCCAATCGAGTCTTCCCGAATTATTGGGCTCGGATCCGAAATTTCACCACTCTTTACGATTTCTCGATTTTGGTGATTTTCCCTAGTGGTACCCCTAGGGAAATCCGTAAAAATTCGTCGGATCCCGACGGAGCCAATTCTCGATGCGTTGTGACCGGCAAGCTTCCAGCAGCTATTCCAATCGAGTCTTCATGAATTATTTGGCTCGGATCCGAAATTTCACAACTTTTTACGATTTCTCGATTTTGGTGATTTTCCCTAGTGGTACCCCTAGGGAAATCCGTAAAAATTCGTCGGATCCCGACGGAGCCAATTCTCGATGCGTTGTGACCGGCAAGCTTCCAGCTGCTATTCCAATCGAGTCTTCCCGAATTATTGGGCTCGGATCCGAAATTTCACCACTCTTTACGATTTCTCGATTTTGGTGATTTTCCCTAGTGGTACCCCTAGGGAAATCCGTAAAAATTCGTCGGATCCCGACGGAGCCAATTCTCGATGCGTTGTGACCGGCAAGCTTCCAGCAGCTATTCCAATCGAGTCTTCCCGAATTATTGGGCTCGGATCCGAAATTTCACCACTCTTTACGATTTCTCGATTTTGGTGATTTTTCCCTAGTGGTACCCCTAGGGAAATCCGTAAAAATTCGTCGGATCCCGACGGAGCCAATTCTCGATGCGTTGTGACCCGGCAAGCTTCCAGCAGCTATTCCAATCGAGTCTTCCCGAATTATTGGGCTCGGATCCGAAATTTCACCACTTTTTACGATTTCTCGATTTTGGTGATTTTCCCTAGTGGTACCCCTAGGGAAATCCGTAAAAATTCGTCGGATCCCGACGGAGCCAATTCTCGATGCGTTGTGACCGGCAAGCTTCCAGCAGCTATTCCAATCGAGTCTTCCCGAATTATTTGGCTCGGATCCGAAATTTCACCACTTTTTACGATTTCTCGATTTTGGTGATTTTCCCTAGTGGTACCCCTAGGGAAATCCGTAAAAATTCGTCGGATCCCGACGGAGCCAATTCTCGATGCGTTGTGACCGGCAAGCTTCCAGCAGCTATTCCAATCGAGTCTTCCCGAATTATTGGGCTCGGATCCGAAATTTCACCACTTTTTACGATTTCTCGATTTTGGTGATTTTTCCCTAGTGGTACCCCTAGGGAAATCCGTAAAAATTCGTCGGATCCCGACGGAGCCAATTCTCGATGCGTTGTGACCGGCAAGCTTCCAGCAGCTATTCCAATCGAGTCTTCCCGAATTATTGGGCTCGGATCCGAAATTTCACCACTTTTTACGATTTCTCGATTTTGGTGATTTTCCCTAGTGGTACCCCTAGGGAAATCCGTAAAAATTCGTCGGATCCCGACGGAGCCAATTCTCGATGCGTTGTGACCGGCAAGCTTCCAGCAGCTATTCCAATCGAGTCTTCCCGAATTATTGGGCTCGGATCCGAAATTTCACCACTCTTTACGATTTCTCGATTTTGGTGATTTTCCCTAGTGGTACCCCTAGGGAAATCCGTAAAAATTCGTCGGTTCCCGACGGAGCCAATTCTCGATGCGTTGTGACCGGCAAGCTTCCAGCAGCTATTCCAATCGAGTCTTCCCGAATTATTGGGCTCGGATCCGAAATTTCACCACTCTTTACGATTTCTCGATTTTGGTGATTTTCCCTAGTGGTACCCCTAGGGAAATCCGAAAAAATTCGTCGGATCCCGACGGAGCCAATTCTCGATGCGTTGTGACCGGCAAGCTTCCAGCAGCTATTCCAATCGAGTCTTCCCGAATTATTGGGCTCGGATCCGAAATTTCACCACTCTTTACGATTTCTCGATTTTGGTGATTTTCCCTAGTGGTACCCCTAGGGAAATCCGTAAAAATTCATCGGATCCCGACGGAGCCAATTCTCGATGCGTTGTGACCGGCAAGCTTCCAGCTGCTATTCCAATCGAGTCTTCCCGAATTATTGGGCTCGGATCCGAAATTTCACCACTCTTTACGATTTCTCGATTTTGGTGATTTTCCCTAGTGGTACCCCTAGGGAAATCCGTAAAAATTCGTCGGATCCCGACGGAGCCAATTCTCGATGCGTTGTGACCGGCAAGCTTCCAGCAGCTATTCCAATCGAGTCTTCCCGAATTATTGGGCTCGGATCCGAAATTTCACCACTCTTTACGATTTCTCGATTTTGGTGATTTTCCCTAGTGGTACCCCTAGGGAAATCCGTAAAAATTCGTCGGATCCCGACGGAGCCAATTCTCGATGCGTTGTGACCGGCAAGCTTCCAGCAGCTATTCCAATCGAGTCTTCCCGAATTATTGGGCTCGGATCCGAAATTTCACCACTTTTTACGATTTCTCGATTTTGGTGATTTTCCCTAGTGGTACCCCTAGGGAAATCCGTAAAAATTCGTCGGATCCCGACGGAGCCAATTCTCGATGCGTTGTGACCGGCAAGCTTCCAGCAGCTATTCCAATCGAGTCTTCCCGAATTATTTGGCTCGGATCCGAAATTTCACCACTTTTTACGATTTCTCGATTTTGGTGATTTTCCCTAGTGGTACCCCTAGGGAAATCCGTAAAAATTCGTCGGATCCCGACGGAGCCAATTCTCGATGCGTTGTGACCGGCAAGCTTCCAGCAGCTATTCCAATCGAGTCTTCCCGAATTATTGGGCTCGGATCCGAAATTTCACCACTTTTTACGATTTCTCGATTTTGGTGATTTTCCCTAGTGGTACCCCTAGGGAAATCCGTAAAAATTCGTCGGATCCCGACGGAGCCAATTCTCGATGCGTTGTGACCGGCAAGCTTCCAGCAGCTATTCCAATCGAGTCTTCCCGAATTATTGGGCTCGGATCCGAAATTTCACCACTTTTACGATTTCTCGATTTTGGTGATTTTCCCTAGTGGTACCCCTAGGGAAATCCGTAAAAATTCGTCGGATCCCGACGGAGCCAATTCTCGATGCGTTGTGACCGGCAAGCTTCCAGCAGCTATTCCAATCGAGTCTTCCCGAATTATTGGGCTCGGATCCGAAATTTCACCACTCTTTACGATTTCTCGATTTTGGTGATTTTCCCCTAGTGGTACCCCTAGGGAAATCCGTAAAAATTCGTCGGATCCCGACGGAGCCAATTCTCGATGCGTTGTGACCGGCAAGCTTCCAGCAGCTATTCCAATCGAGTCTTCCCGAATTATTGGGCTCGGATCCGAAATTTCACCACTCTTTACGATTTCTCGATTTTGGTGATTTTCCCTAGTGGTACCCCTAGGGAAATCCGAAAAAATTCGTCGGATCCCGACGGAGCCAATTCTCGATGCGTTGTGACCGGCAAGCTTCCAGCAGCTATTCCAATCGAGTCTTCCCGAATTATTGGGCTCGGATCCGAAATTTCACCACTCTTTACGATTTCTCGATTTTGGTGATTTTCCCTAGTGGTACCCCTAGGGAAATCCGTAAAAATTCGTCGGATCCCGACGGAGCCAATTCTCGATGCGTTGTGACCGGCAAGCTTCCAGCTGCTATTCCAATCGAGTCTTCCCGAATTATTGGGCTCGGATCCGAAATTTCACCACTCTTTACGATTTCTCGATTTTGGTGATTTTCCCTAGTGGTACCCCTAGGGAAATCCGTAAAAATTCGTCGGATCCCGACGGAGCAAATTCTCGATCCGTTGTGACCGGCAAGCTTCCAGCAGCTATTCCAATCGAGTCTTCCCGAATTATTGGGCTCGGATCCGAAATTTCACCACTCTTTACGATTTCTCGATTTTGGTGATTTTCCCTAGTGGTACCCCTAGGGAAATCCGTAAAAATTCGTCGGATCCCGACGGAGCCAATTCTCGATGCGTTGTGACCGGCAAGCTTCCAGCAGCTATTCCAATCGAGTCTTCCCGAATTATTGGGCTCGGATCCGAAATTTCACCACTTTTTACGATTTCTCGATTTTGGTGATTTTCCCTAGTGGTACCCCTAGGGAAATCCGTAAAAATTCGTCGGATCCCGACGGAGCCAATTCTCGATGCGTTGTGACCGGCAAGCTTCTAGCAGCTATTCCAATCGAGTCTTCCCGAATTATTGGGCTCGGATCCGAAACTTCACCACTTTTACGATTTCTCGATTTTGGTGATTTTTCCCTAGTGGTACCCCTAGGGAAAATCCGTAAAAATTCGTCGGATCCCGACGGAGCCAATTCTCGATGCGTTGTGACCGGCAAGCTTCCAGCAGCTATTCCAATCGAGTCTTCCCGAATTATTGGGCTCGGATCCGAAATTTCACCACTCTTTACGATTTCTCGATTTTGGTGATTTTCCCTAGTGGTACCCCTAGGGAAATCCGTAAAAATTCGTCGGATCCCGACGGAGCCAATTCTCGATGCGTTGTGACCGGCAAGCTTCCAGCAGCTATTCCAATCGAGTCTTCATGAATTATTTGGCTCGGATCCGAAATTTCACCACTTTTTACGATTTCTCGATTTTGGTGATTTTCCCTAGTGGTACCCC
Source organism: Excoecaria cochinchinensis (assembly GCA_947683425.1). NCBI lineage: Eukaryota > Viridiplantae > Streptophyta > Magnoliopsida > Malpighiales > Euphorbiaceae > Excoecaria > Excoecaria cochinchinensis. Next base: position 94,466 of record CANTUQ010000445.1, on the reverse strand, counting down.
TAGGGAAATCCGTAAAAATTCGTCGGATCCCGACGGAGCCAATTCTCGATGCGTTGTGACCGGCAAGCTTCCAGCTGCTATTCCAATCGAGTCTTCCCGAATTATTGGGCTCGGATCCGAAATTTCACCACTCTTTACGATTTCTCGATTTTGGTGATTTTCCCTAGTGGTACCCCTAGGGAAATCCGTAAAAATTCGTCGGATCCCGACGGAGCCAATTCTCGATGCGTTGTGACCGGCAAGCTTCCAGCAGCTATTCCAATCGAGTCTTCCCGAATTATTGGGCTCGGATCCGAAATTTCACCACTCTTTACGATTTCTCGATTTTGGTGATTTTCCCTAGTGGTACCCCTAGGGAAATCCGTAAAAATTCGTCGGATCCCGACGGAGCTAATTCTCGATGCGTTGTGACCGGCAAGCTTCCAGCAGCTATTCCAATCGAGTCTTCCCGAATTATTGGGCTCGGATCCGAAATTTCACCACTCTTTACGATTTCTCGATTTTGGTGATTTTCCCTAGTGGTACCCCTAGGGAAATCCGTAAAAATTCGTCGGATCCCGACGGAGCCAATTCTCGATGCGTTGTGACCGGCAAGCTTCCAGCAGCTATTCCAATCGAGTCTTCCCGAATTATTGGGCTCGGATCCGAAATTTCACCACTCTTTACGATTTCTCGATTTTGGTGATTTTCCCTAGTGGTACCCCTAGGGAAATCCGTAAAAATTCGTCGGATCCCGACGGAGCCAATTCTCGATGCGTTGTGACCGGCAAGCTTCCAGCAGCTATTCCAATCGAGTCTTCCCGAATTATTGGGCTCGGATCCGAAACTTCACCACTTTTACGATTTCTCGATTTTGGTGATTTTCCCTAGTGGTACCCCTAGGGAAATCCGTAAAAATTCGTCGGATCCCGACGGAGCCAATTCTCGATGCGTTGTGACCGGCAAGCTTCCAACAGCTATTCCAATCGAGTCTTCCCGAATTATTGGGCTCGGATCCGAAATTTCACCACTTTTTACGATTTCTCGATTTTGGTGATTTTCCCTAGTGGTACCCCTAGGGAAATCCGTAAAAATTCGTCGGATCCCGACGGAGCCAATTCTCTATGCGTTGTGACCGGCAAGCTTCCAGCAGCTATTCCAATCGAGTCTTCCCGAATTATTGGGCTCGGATCCGAAATTTCACCACTCTTTACGATTTCTCGATTTTGGTGATTTTCCCTAGTGGTACCCCTAGGGAAATCCGTAAAAATTCGTCGGATCCCGACGGAGCCAATTCTCGATGCGTTGTGACCGGCAAGATTCCAGCAGCTATTCCAATCGAGTCTTCCCGAATTATTGGGCTCGGATCCGAAATTTCACCACTCTTTACGATTTCTCGATTTTGGTGATTTTCCCTAGTGGTACCCCTAGGGAAATCCGAAAAAATTCGTCGGATCCCGACGGAGCCAATTCTCGATGCGTTGTGACCGGCAAGCTTCCAGCAGCTATTCCAATCGAGTCTTCATGAATTATTTGGCTCGGATCCGAAATTTCACAACTTTTTACGATTTCTCGATTTTGGTGATTTTCCCTAGTGGTACCCCTAGGGAAATCCGTAAAAATTCGTCGGATCCCGACGGAGCCAATTCTCGATGCGTTGTGACCGGCAAGCTTCCAGCTGCTATTCCAATCGAGTCTTCCCGAATTATTGGGCTCGGATCCGAAATTTCACCACTCTTTACGATTTCTCGATTTTGGTGATTTTCCCTAGTGGTACCCCTAGGGAAATCCGTAAAAATTCGTCGGATCCCGACGGAGCCAATTCTCGATGCGTTGTGACCGGCAAGCTTCCAGCAGCTATTCCAATCGAGTCTTCCCGAATTATTGGGCTCGGATCCGAAATTTCACCACTCTTTACGATTTCTCGATTTTGGTGATTTTCCCTAATGGTACCCCTAGGGAAATCCGTAAAAATTCGTCGGATCCCGACGGAGCTAATTCTCGATGCGTTGTGACCGGCAAGCTTCCAGCAGCTATTCCAATCGAGTCTTCCCGAATTATTGGGCTCGGATCCGAAATTTCACCACTCTTTACGATTTCTCGATTTTGGTGATTTTCCCTAGTGGTACCCCTAGGGAAATCCGTAAAAATTCGTCGGATCCCGACGGAGCCAATTCTCGATGCGTTGTGACCGGCAAGCTTCCAGCAGCTATTCCAATCGAGTCTTCCCGAATTATTGGGCTCGGATCCGAAATTTCACCACTCTTTACGATTTCTCGATTTTGGTGATTTTCCCTAGTGGTACCCCTAGGAAAATCCGTAAAAATTCGTCGGATCCCGACGGAGCCAATTCTCGATGCGTTGTGACCGGCAAGCTTCCAGCAGCTATTCCAATCGAGTCTTCCCGAATTATTGGGCTCGGATCCGAAACTTCACCACTTTTACGATTTCTCGATTTTGGTGATTTTCCCTAGTGGTACCCCTAGGGAAATCCGTAAAAATTCGTCGGATCCCGACGGAGCCAATTCTCGATGCGTTGTGACCGGCAAGCTTCCAGCAGCTATTCCAATCGAGTCTTCCCGAATTATTGGGCTCGGATCCGAAATTTCACCACTTTTTACGATTTCTCGATTTTGGTGATTTTCCCTAGTGGTACCCCTAGGGAAATCCGTAAAAATTCGTCGGATCCCGACGGAGCCAATTCTCGATGCGTTGTGACCGGCAAGCTTCCAGCAGCTATTCCAATCGAGTCTTCCCGAATTATTGGGCTCGGATCCGAAATTTCACCACTGTTTACGATTTCTCGATTTTGGTGATTTTCCCTAGTGGTACCCCTAGGGAAATCCGTAAAAATTCGTCGGATCCCGACGGAGCCAATTCTCGATGCGTTGTGACCGGCAAGCTTCCAGCAGCTATTCCAATCGAGTCTTCCCGAATTATTGGGCTCGGATCCGAAATTTCACCACTCTTTACGATTTCTCGATTTTGGTGATTTTCCCTAGTGGTACCCCTAGGGAAATCCGTAAAAATTCGTCGGATTTCGACGGAGCCAATTCTCGATGCGTTGTGACCGGCAAGCTTCAAGCAGCTATTCCAATCGAGTCTTCCCGAATTATTGGGCTCGGATCCGAAATTTCACCACTCTTTACGATTTCTCGATTTTGGTGATTTTCCCTAGTGGTACCCCTAGGGAAATCCGTAAAAATTCGTCGGATCCCGACGGAGCCAATTCTCGATGCGTTGTGACCGGCAAGCTTCCAGCAGCTATTCCAATCGAGTCTTCCCGAATTATTGGGCTCGGATCCGAAATTTCACCACTCTTTACGATTTCTCGATTTTGGTGATTTTCCCTAGTGGTACCCCTAGGGAAATCCGTAAAAATTCGTCGGATCCCGACGGAGCAAATTCTCGATCCGTTGTGACCGGCAAGCTTCCAGCAGCTATTCCAATCGAGTCTTCCCGAATTATTGGGCTCGGATCCGAAATTTCACCACTTTTTACGATTTCTCGATTTTGGTGATTTTCCCTAGTGGTACCCCTAGGGAAATCCGTAAAAATTCGTCGGATCCCGACGGAGCCAATTCTCGATGCGTTGTGACCGGCAAGCTTCCAGCAGCTATTCCAATCGAGTCTTCCCGAATTATTGGGCTCGGATCCGAAATTTCACCACTTTTTACGATTTCTCGATTTTGGTGATTTTCCCTAGTGGTACCCCTAGGGAAATCCGTAAAAATTCGTCGGATCCCGACGGAGCCAATTCTCTATGCGTTGTGACCGGCAAGCTTCCAGCAGCTATTCCAATCGAGTCTTCCCGAATTATTGGGCTCGGATCCGAAATTTCACCACTTTTTACGATTTCTCGATTTTGGTGATTTTCCCTAGTGGTACCCCTAGGGAAATCCGTAAAAATTCGTCGGATCCCGACGGAGCCAATTCTCGATGCGTTGTGACCGGCAAGATTCCAGCTGCTATTCCAATCGAGTCTTCCCGAATTATTGGGCTCGGATCCGAAATTTCACCACTTTTTACGATTTCTCGATTTTGGTGATTTTCCCTAGTGGTACCCCTAGGGAAATCCGTAAAAATTCGTCGGATCCCGACGGAGCCAATTCTCGATGCGTTGTGACCGGCAAGCTTCCAGCAGCTATTCCAATCGAGTCTTCCCGAATTATTGGGCTCGGATCCGAAACTTCACCACTTTTACGATTTCTCGATTTTGGTGATTTTCCCTAGTGGTACCCCTAGGGAAATCCGTAAAAATTCGTCGGATCCCGACGGAGCCAATTCTCGATGCGTTGTGACTGGCAAGCTTCCAGCAGCTATTCCAATCGAGTCTTCCCGAATTATTGGGCTCGGATCCGAAATTTCACCACTCTTTACGATTTCTCGATTTTGGTGATTTTCCCTAGTGGTACCCCTAGGGAAATCCGTAAAAATTCGTCGGATCCCGACGGAGCCAATTCTCGATGCGTTGTGACCGGCAAGCTTCCAGCAGCTATTCCAATCGAGTCTTCCCGAATTATTGGGCTCGGATCCGAAATTTCACCACTCTTTACGATTTCTCGATTTTGGTGATTTTCCCTAGTGGTACCCCTAGGGAAATCCGTAAAAATTCGTCGGATCCCGACGGAGCAAATTCTCGATCCGTTGTGACCGGCAAGCTTCCAGCAGCTATTCCAATCGAGTCTTCCCGAATTATTGGGCTCGGATCCGAAATTTCACCACTTTTTACGATTTCTAGATTTTGGTGATTTTCCCTAGTGGTACCCCTAGGGAAATCCGTAAAAATTCGTCGGATCCCGACGGAGCCAATTCTCGATGCGTTGTGACCGGCAAGCTTCCAGCAGCTATTCCAATCGAGTCTTCCCGAATTATTGGGCTCGGATCCGAAATTTCACCACTTTTTACGATTTCTCGATTTTGGTGATTTTCCCTAGTGGTACCCCTAGGGAAATCCGTAAAAATTCGTCGGATCCCGACGGAGCCAATTCTCTATGCGTTGTGACCGGCAAGCTTCCAGCAGCTATTCCAATCGAGTCTTCCCGAATTATTGGGCTCGGATCCGAAATTTCACCACTTTTTACGATTTCTCGATTTTGGTGATTTTCCCTAGTGGTACCCCTAGGAAAATCCGTAAAAATTCGTCGGATCCCGACGGAGCCAATTCTCGATGCGTTGTGACCGGCAAGCTTCCAGCAGCTATTCCAATCGAGTCTTCCCGAATTATTGGGCTCGGATCCGAAATTTCACCACTCTTTAAGATTTCTCGATTTTGGTGATTTTCCCTAGTGGTACCCCTAGGGAAATCCGTAAAAATTCGTCGGATCCCGACGGAGCCAATTCTCGATGCGTTGTGACCGGCAAGCTTCCAGCAGCTATTCCAATCGAGTCTTCATGAATTATTTGGCTCGGATCCGAAATTTCACAACTTTTTACGATTTCTCGATTTTGGTGATTTTCCCTAGTGGTACCCCTAGGGAAATCCGTAAAAATTCGTCGGATCCCGACGGAGCCAATTCTCGATGCGTTGTGACCGGCAAGCTTCCAGCTGCTATTCCAATCGAGTCTTCCCGAATTATTGGGCTCGGATCCGAAATTTCACCACTCTTTACGATTTCTCGATTTTGGTGATTTTCCCTAGTGGTACCCCTAGGGAAATCCGTAAAAATTCGTCGGTTCCCGACGGAGCCAATTCTCGATGCGTTGTGACCGGCAAGCTTCCAGCAGCTATTCCAATCGAGTCTTCCCGAATTATTGGGCTCGGATCCGAAATTTCACCACTCTTTACGATTTCTCGATTTTGGTGATTTTCCCTAGTGGTACCCCTAGGGAAATCCGTAAAAATTCGTCGGATCCCGACGGAGCTAATTCTCGATGCGTTGTGACCGGCAAGCTTCCAGCAGCTATTCCAATCGAGTCTTCCCGAATTATTGGGCTCGGATCCGAAATTTCACCACTCTTTACGATTTCTCGATTTTGGTGATTTTCCCTAGTGGTACCCCTAGGGAAATCCGTAAAAATTCGTCGGATCCCGACGGAGCCAATTCTCGATGCGTTGTGACCGGCAAGCTTCCAGCAGCTATTCCAATCGAGTCTTCCCGAATTATTGGGCTCGGATCCGAAATTTCACCACTCTTTACGATTTCTCGATTTTGGTGATTTTCCCTAGTGGTACCCCTAGGGAAATCCGTAAAAATTCGTCGGATCCCGACGGAGCCAATTCTCGATGCGTTGTGACCGGCAAGCTTCCAGCAGCTATTCCAATCGAGTCTTCCCGAATTATTGGGCTCGGATCCGAAACTTCACCACTTTTACGATTTCTCGATTTTGGTGATTTTCCCTAGTGGTACCCCTAGGGAAATCCGTAAAAATTCGTCGGATCCCGACGGAGCCAATTCTCGATGCGTTGTGACCGGCAAGCTTCCAGCAGCTATTCCAATCGAGTCTTCCCGAATTATTGGGCTCGGATCCGAAATTTCACCACTTTTTACGATTTCTCGATTTTGGTGATTTTCCCTAGTGGTACCCCTAGGGAAATCCGTAAAAATTCGTCGGATCCCGACGGAGCCAATTCTCTATGCGTTGTGACCGGCAAGCTTCCAGCAGCTATTCCAATCGAGTCTTCCCGAATTATTGGGCTCGGATCCGAAATTTCACCACTCTTTACGATTTCTCGATTTTGGTGATTTTCCCTAGTGGTACCCCTAGGGAAATCCGTAAAAATTCGTCGGATCCCGACGGAGCCAATTCTCGATGCGTTGTGACCGGCAAGCTTCCAGCAGCTATTCCAATCGAGTCTTCCCGAATTATTGGGCTCGGATCCGAAATTTCACCACTCTTTACGATTTCTCGATTTTGGTGATTTTCCCTAGTGGTACCCCTAGGGAAATCCGAAAAAATTCGTCGGATCCCGACGGAGCCAATTCTCGATGCGTTGTGACCGGCAAGCTTCCAGCAGCTATTCCAATCGAGTCTTCCCGAATTATTGGGCTCGGATCCGAAATTTCACCACTCTTTACGATTTCTCGATTTTGGTGATTTTCCCTAGTGGTACCCCTAGGGAAATCCGAAAAAATTCGTCGGATCCCGACGGAGCCAATTCTCGATGCGTTGTGACCGGCAAGCTTCCAGCAGCTATTCCAATCGAGTCTTCATGAATTATTTGGCTCGGATCCGAAATTTCACAACTTTTTACGATTTCTCGATTTTGGTGATTTTCCCTAGTGGTACCCCTAGGGAAATCCGTAAAAATTCGTCGGATCCCGACGGAGCCAATTCTCGATGCGTTGTGACCGGCAAGCTTCCAGCTGCTATTCCAATCGAGTCTTCCCGAATTATTGGGCTCGGATCCGAAATTTCACCACTCTTTACGATTTCTCGATTTTGGTGATTTTCCCTAGTGGTACCCCTAGGGAAATCCGTAAAAATTCGTCGGATCCCGACGGAGCCAATTCTCGATGCGTTGTGACCGGCAAGCTTCCAGCAGCTATTCCAATCGAGTCTTCCCGAATTATTGGGCTCGGATCCGAAATTTCACCACTCTTTACGATTTCTCGATTTTGGTGATTTTCCCTAGTGGTACCCCTAGGGAAATCCGTAAAAATTCGTCGGATCCCGACGGAGCTAATTCTCGATGCGTTGTGACCGGCAAGCTTCCAGCAGCTATTCCAATCGAGTCTTCCCGAATTATTGGGCTCGGATCCGAAATTTCACCACTCTTTACGATTTCTCGATTTTGGTGATTTTCCCTAGTGGTACCCCTAGGGAAATCCGTAAAAATTCGTCGGATCCCGACGGAGCCAATTCTCGATGCGTTGTGACCGGCAAGCTTCCAGCAGCTATTCCAATCGAGTCTTCCCGAATTATTGGGCTCGGATCCGAAATTTCACCACTTTTTACGATTTCTCGATTTTGGTGATTTTCCCTAGTGGTACCCCTAGGGAAATCCGTAAAAATTCGTCGGATCCCGACGGAGCCAATTCTCTATGCGTTGTGACCGGCAAGCTTCCAGCAGCTATTCCAATCGAGTCTTCCCGAATTATTGGGCTCGGATCCGAAATTTCACCACTTTTTACGATTTCTCGATTTTGGTGATTTTCCCTAGTGGTACCCCTAGGGAAATCCGTAAAAATTCGTCGGATCCCGACGGAGCCAATTCTCGATGCGTTGTGACCGGCAAGATTCCAGCTGCTATTCCAATCGAGTCTTCCCGAATTATTGGGCTCGGATTCGAAATTTCACCACTTTTTACGATTTCTCGATTTTGGTGATTTTCCCTAGTGGTACCCCTAGGGAAATCCGTAAAAATTCGTCGGATCCCGACGGAGCCAATTCTCGATGCGTTGTGACCGGCAAGCTTCCAGCAGCTATTCCAATCGAGTCTTCCCGAATTATTGGGCTCGGATCCGAAACTTCACCACTTTTACGATTTCTCGATTTTGGTGATTTTCCCTAGTGGTACCCCTAGGGAAATCCGTAAAAATTCGTCGGATCCCGACGGAGCCAATTCTCGATGCGTTGTGACCGGCAAGCTTCCAGCAGCTATTCCAATCGAGTCTTCCCGAATTATTGGGCTCGGATCCGAAATTTCACCACTCTTTACGATTTCTCGATTTTGGTGATTTTCCCTAGTGGTACCCCTAGGGAAATCCGTAAAAATTCGTCGGATCCCGACGGAGCCAATTCTCGATGCGTTGTGACCGGCAAGCTTCCAGCAGCTATTCCAATCGAGTCTTCCCGAATTATTGGGCTCGGATCCGAAATTTCACCACTCTTTACGATTTCTCGATTTTGGTGATTTTCCCTAGTGGTACCCCTAGGGAAATCCGTAAAAATTCGTCGGATCCCGACGGAGCAAATTCTCGATCCGTTGTGACCGGCAAGCTTCCAGCAGCTATTCCAATCGAGTCTTCCCGAATTATTGGGCTCGGATCCGAAATTTCACCACTCTTTACGATTTCTCGATTTTGGTGATTTTCCCTAGTGGTACCCCTAGGGAAATCCGTAAAAATTCGTCGGATCCCGACGGAGCTAATTCTCGATGCGTTGTGACCGGCAAGCTTCCAGCAGCTATTCCAATCGAGTCTTCCCGAATTATTGGGCTCGGATCCGAAATTTCACCACTCTTTACGATTTCTCGATTTTGGTGATTTTCCCTAGTGGTACCCCTAGGGAAATCCGTAAAAATTCGTCGGATCCCGACGGAGCCAATTCTCGATGCGTTGTGACCGGCAAGCTTCCAGCAGCTATTCCAATCGAGTCTTCATGAATTATTTGGCTCGGATCCGAAATTTCACAACTTTTTACGATTTCTCGATTTTGGTGATTTTCCCTAGTGGTACCCCTAGGGAAATCCGTAAAAATTCGTCGGATCCCGACGGAGCCAATTCTCGATGCGTTGTGACCGGCAAGCTTCCAGCTGCTATTCCAATCGAGTCTTCCCGAATTATTGGGCTCGGATCCGAAATTTCACCACTTTTTACGATTTCTCGATTTTGGTGATTTTCCCTAGTGGTACCCCTAGGGAAATCCGTAAAAATTCGTCGGTTCCCGACGGAGCCAATTCTCGATGCGTTGTGACCGGCAAGCTTCCAGCAGCTATTCCAATCGAGTCTTCCCGAATTATTGGGCTCGGATCCGAAATTTCACCACTCTTTACGATTTCTCGATTTTGGTGATTTTCCCTAGTGGTACCCCTAGGGAAATCCGTAAAAATTCGTCGGATCCCGACGGAGCTAATTCTCGATGCGTTGTGACCGGCAAGCTTCCAGCAGCTATTCCAATCGAGTCTTCCCGAATTATTGGGCTCGGATCCGAAATTTCACCACTCTTTACGATTTCTCGATTTTGGTGATTTTCCCTAGTGGTACCCCTAGGGAAATCCGTAAAAATTCGTCGGATCCCGACGGAGCCAATTCTCGATGCGTTGTGACCGGCAAGCTTCCAGCAGCTATTCCAATCGAGTCTTCCCGAATTATTGGGCTCGGATCCGAAATTTCACCACTCTTTACGATTTCTCGATTTTGGTGATTTTCCCTAGTGGTACCCCTAGGGAAATCCGTAAAAATTCGTCGGATCCCGACGGAGCCAATTCTCGATGCGTTGTGACCGGCAAGCTTCCAGCAGCTATTCCAATCGAGTCTTCCCGAATTATTGGGCTCGGATCCGAAACTTCACCACTTTTACGATTTCTCGATTTTGGTGATTTTCCCTAGTGGTACCCCTAGGGAAATCCGTAAAAATTCGTCGGATCCCGACGGAGCCAATTCTCGATGCGTTGTGACCGGCAAGCTTCCAGCAGCTATTCCAATCGAGTCTTCCCGAATTATTGGGCTCGGATCCGAAATTTCACCACTTTTTACGATTTCTCGATTTTGGTGATTTTCCCTAGTGGTACCCCTAGGGAAATCCGTAAAAATTCGTCGGATCCCGACGGAGCCAATTCTCTATGCGTTGTGACCGGCAAGCTTCCAGCAGCTATTCCAATCGAGTCTTCCCGAATTATTGGGCTCGGATCCGAAATTTCACCACTCTTTACGATTTCTCGATTTTGGTGATTTTCCCTAGTGGTACCCCTAGGGAAATCCGTAAAAATTCGTCGGATCCCGACGGAGCCAATTCTCGATGCGTTGTGACCGGCAAGCTTCCAGCAGCTATTCCAATCGAGTCTTCCCGAATTATTGGGCTCGGATCCGAAATTTCACCACTCTTTACGATTTCTCGATTTTGGTGATTTTCCCTAGTGGTACCCCTAGGGAAATCCGAAAAAATTCGTCGGATCCCGACGGAGCCAATTCTCGATGCGTTGTGACCGGCAAGCTTCCAGCAGCTATTCCAATCGAGTCTTCATGAATTATTTGGCTCGGATCCGAAATTTCACAACTTTTTACGATTTCTCGATTTTGGTGATTTTCCCTAGTGGTACCCCTAGGGAAATCCGTAAAAATTCGTCGGATCCCGACGGAGCCAATTCTCGATGCGTTGTGACCGGCAAGCTTCCAGCTGCTATTCCAATCGAGTCTTCCCGAATTATTGGGCTCGGATCCGAAATTTCACCACTCTTTACGATTTCTCGATTTTGGTGATTTTCCCTAGTGGTACCCCTAGGGAAATCCGTAAAAATTCGTCGGATCCCGACGGAGCCAATTCTCGATGCGTTGTGACCGGCAAGCTTCCAGCAGCTATTCCAATCGAGTCTTCCCGAATTATTGGGCTCGGATCCGAAATTTCACCACTCTTTACGATTTCTCGATTTTGGTGATTTTCCCTAGTGGTACCCCTAGGGAAATCCGTAAAAATTCGTCGGATCCCGACGGAGCTAATTCTCGATGCGTTGTGACCGGCAAGCTTCCAGCAGCTATTCCAATCGAGTCTTCCCGAATTATTGGGCTCGGATCCGAAATTTCACCACTCTTTACGATTTCTCGATTTTGGTGATTTTCCCTAGTGGTACCCCTAGGGAAATCCGTAAAAATTCGTCGGATCCCGACGGAGCCAATTCTCGATGCGTTGTGACCGGCAAGCTTCCAGCAGCTATTCCAATCGAGTCTTCCCGAATTATTGGGCTCGGATCCGAAATTTCACCACTCTTTACGATTTCTCGATTTTGGTGATTTTCCCTAGTGGTACCCCTAGGGAAATCCGTAAAAATTCGTCGGATCCCGACGGAGCCAATTCTCGATGCGTTGTGACCGGCAAGCTTCCAGCAGCTATTCCAATCGAGTCTTCCCGAATTATTGGGCTCGGATCCGAAACTTCACCACTTTTACGATTTCTCGATTTTGGTGATTTTCCCTAGTGGTACCCCTAGGGAAATCCGTAAAAATTCGTCGGATCCCGACGGAGCCAATTCTCGATGCGTTGTGACCGGCAAGCTTCCAGCAGCTATTCCAATCGAGTCTTCCCGAATTATTGGGCTCGGATCCGAAATTTCACCACTTTTTACGATTTCTCGATTTTGGTGATTTTCCCTAGTGGTACCCCTAGGGAAATCCGTAAAAATTCGTCGGATCCCGACGGAGCCAATTCTCGATGCGTTGTGACCGGCAAGCTTCCAGCAGCTATTCCAATCGAGTCTTCCCGAATTATTGGGCTCGGATCCGAAATTTCACCACTGTTTACGATTTCTCGATTTTGGTGATTTTCCCTAGTGGTACCCCTAGGGAAATCCGTAAAAATTCGTCGGATCCCGACGGAGCCAATTCTCGATGCGTTGTGACCGGCAAGCTTCCAGCAGCTATTCCAATCGAGTCTTCCCGAATTATTGGGCTCGGATCCGAAATTTCACCACTCTTTACGATTTCTCGATTTTGGTGATTTTCCCTAGTGGTACCCCTAGGGAAATCCGTAAAAATTCGTCGGATTTCGACGGAGCCAATTCTCGATGCGTTGTGACCGGCAAGCTTCAAGCAGCTATTCCAATCGAGTCTTCCCGAATTATTGGGCTCGGATCCGAAATTTCACCACTCTTTACGATTTCTCGATTTTGGTGATTTTCCCTAGTGGTACCCCTAGGGAAATCCGTAAAAATTCGTCGGATCCCGACGGAGCCAATTCTCGATGCGTTGTGACCGGCAAGCTTCCAGCAGCTATTCCAATCGAGTCTTCCCGAATTATTGGGCTCGGATCCGAAATTTCACCACTCTTTACGATTTCTCGATTTTGGTGATTTTCCCTAGTGGTACCCCTAGGGAAATCCGTAAAAATTCGTCGGATCCCGACGGAGCAAATTCTCGATCCGTTGTGACCGGCAAGCTTCCAGCAGCTATTCCAATCGAGTCTTCCCGAATTATTGGGCTCGGATCCGAAATTTCACCACTTTTTACGATTTCTCGATTTTGGTGATTTTCCCTAGTGGTACCCCTAGGGAAATCCGTAAAAATTCGTCGGATCCCGACGGAGCCAATTCTCGATGCGTTGTGACCGGCAAGCTTCCAGCAGCTATTCCAATCGAGTCTTCCCGAATTATTGGGCTCGGATCCGAAATTTCACCACTTTTTACGATTTCTCGATTTTGGTGATTTTCCCTAGTGGTACCCCTAGGGAAATCCGTAAAAATTCGTCGGATCCCGACGGAGCCAATTCTCTATGCGTTGTGACCGGCAAGCTTCCAGCAGCTATTCCAATCGAGTCTTCCCGAATTATTGGGCTCGGATCCGAAATTTCACCACTTTTTACGATTTCTCGATTTTGGTGATTTTCCCTAGTGGTACCCCTAGGGAAATCCGTAAAAATTCGTCGGATCCCGACGGAGCCAATTCTCGATGCGTTGTGACCGGCAAGATTCCAGCTGCTATTCCAATCGAGTCTTCCCGAATTATTGGGCTCGGATCCGAAATTTCACCACTTTTTACGATTTCTCGATTTTGGTGATTTTCCCTAGTGGTACCCCTAGGGAAATCCGTAAAAATTCGTCGGATCCCGACGGAGCCAATTCTCGATGCGTTGTGACCGGCAAGCTTCCAGCAGCTATTCCAATCGAGTCTTCCCGAATTATTGGGCTCGGATCCGAAACTTCACCACTTTTACGATTTCTCGATTTTGGTGATTTTCCCTAGTGGTACCCCTAGGGAAATCCGTAAAAATTCGTCGGATCCCGACGGAGCCAATTCTCGATGCGTTGTGACCGGCAAGCTTCCAGCAGCTATTCCAATCGAGTCTTCCCGAATTATTGGGCTCGGATCCGAAATTTCACCACTCTTTACGATTTCTCGATTTTGGTGATTTTCCCTAGTGGTACCCCTAGGGAAATCCGTAAAAATTCGTCGGATCCCGACGGAGCCAATTCTCGATGCGTTGTGACCGGCAAGCTTCCAGCAGCTATTCCAATCGAGTCTTCACGAATTATTTGGCTCGGATCCGAAATTTCACAACTTTTTACGATTTCTCGATTTTGGTGATTTTCCCTAGTGGTACCCCTAGGGAAATCCGTAAAAATTCGTCGGATCCCGACGGAGCCAATTCTCGATGCGTTGTGACCGGCAAGCTTCCAGCTGCTATTCAAATCGAGTCTTCCCGAATTATTGGGCTCGGATCCGAAATTTCACCGCTTTTTACGATTTCTCGATTTTGGTGATTTTCCCTAGTGGTACCCCTAGGGAAATCCGTAAAAATTCGTCGGATCCCGACGGAGCCAATTCTCGATGCGTTGTGACCGGCAAGCTTCCAGCAGCTATTCCAATCGAGTCTTCCCGAATTATTGGGCTCGGATCCGAAATTTCACCACTCTTTACGATTTCTCGATTTTGGTGATTTTCCCTAGTGGTACCCCTAGGGAAATCCGTAAAAATTCGTCGGATCCCGACGGAGCCAATTCTCGATGCGTTGTGACCGGCAAGCTTCCAGCAGCTATTCCAATCGAGTCTTCCCGAATTATTGGGCTCGGATCCGAAATTTCACCACTCTTTACGATTTCTCGATTTTGGTGATTTTCCCTAGTGGTACCCCTAGGGAAATCCGTAAAAATTCGTCGGATCCCGACGAAGCCAATTCTCGATGCGTTGTGACCGGCAAGCTTCCAGCAGCTATTCCAATCGAGTCTTCCCGAATTATTGGGCTCGGATCCGAAATTTCACCACTCTTTACGATTTCTCGATTTTGGTGATTTTCCCTAGTGGTACCCCTAGGGAAATCCGTAAAAATTCGTCGGATCCCGACGGAGCCAATTCTCGATGCGTTGTGACCGGCAAGCTTCCAGCAGCTATTCCAATCGAGTCTTCCCGAATTATTGGCCTCGGATCCGAAATTTCACCACTCTTTACGATTTCTCGATTTTGGTGATTTTCCCTAGTGGTACCCCTAGGGAAATCCGTAAAAATTCGTCGGATCCCGACGGAGCCAATTCTCGATACGTTGTGACCGGCAAGCTTCCAGCAGCTATTCCAATCGAGTCTTCCCGAATTATTGGGCTCGGATCCGAAACTTCACCACTTTTACGATTTCTCGATTTTGGTGATTTTCCCTAGTGGTACCCCTAGGGAAATCCGTAAAAATTCGTCGGATCCAGACGGAGCCAATTCTCGATGCGTTGTGACCGGCAAGCTTCCAGCAGCTATTCCAATCAAGTCTTCCCGAATTATTGGGCTCGGATCCGAAATTTCACCACTCTTTACGATTTCTCGATTTTGGTGATTTTCCCTAGTGGTACCCCTATGGAAATCCGTAAAAATTCGTCGGATCCCGACGGAGCCAATTCTCGATGCGTTGTGACCGGCAAGCTTCCAGCTGCTATTCCAATCGAGTCTTCCCGAATTATTGGGCTCGGATCCGAAATTTCACCACTTTTTACGATTTCTCGATTTTGGTGATTTTCCCTAGTGGTACCCCTAGGGAAATCCGTAAAAATTCGTAGGATCCCGAAGGAGCCAATTCTCGATGCGTTGTGACCGGCAAGCTTCCAGCAGCTATTCCAATCGAGTCTTCCCGAATTATTGGGCTCGGATCCGAAATTTCACCACTCTTTACGATTTCTCGATTTTGGTGATTTTCCCTAGTGGTACCCCTAGGGAAATCCGTAAAAATTCGTCGGATCCCGACGGAGCCAATTCTCGATGCGTTGTGACCGGCAAGCTTCCAGCAGCTATTCCAATCGAGTCTTCCCGAATTATTGGGCTCGGATCCGAAATTTCACCACTCTTTACGATTTCTCGATTTTGGTGATTTTCCCTAGTGGTACCCCTAGGGAAATCCGTAAAAATTCGTCGGATCCCGACGGAGCCAATTCTTGATGCGTTGTGACCGGCAAGCTTCCAGCAGCTATTCCAATCGAGTCTTCCCGAATTATTGGCCTCGGATCCGAAATTTCACCACTCTTCACGATTTCTCGATTTTGGTGATTTTCCCTAGTGGTTCCCCTAGGGAAATCCGTAAAAATTCGTCGGATCCCGACGGAGCCAATTCTCGATGCGTTGTGACCGGCAAGCTTCCAGCAGCTATTCCAATCGTGTCTTCCCGAATTATTGGGCTCGGATCCGAAATTTCACCACTCTTTACGATTTCTCGATTTTGGTGATTTTCCCTAGTGGTACCCCTAGGGAAATCCGTAAAAATTCGTCGGATCCCGACGGAGCCAATTCTCGATGCGTTGTGACCGGCAAGCTTCCAGCTGCTATTCCAATCGAGTCTTCCCAAATTATTGGGCTCGGATCCGAAATTTCACCACTTTTTACGATTTCTCGATTTTGGTGATTTTCCCTAGTGGTACCCCTAGGGAAATCCGTAAAAATTCGTAGGATCCCGAAGGAGCCAATTCTCGATGCGTTGTGACCGGCAAGCTTCCAGCAGCTATTCCAATCGAGTCTTCCCGAATTATTGGGCTCGGATCCGAAATTTTACCACTCTTTACGATTTCTCGATTTTGGTGATTTTCCCTAGTGGTACCCCTAGGGAAATCCGTAAAAATTCGTCGGATCCCGACGGAGCCAATTCTCGATGCGTTGTGACCGGCAAGCTTCCAGCAGCTATTCCAATCGAGTCTTCCCGAATTATTGGGCTCGGATCCGAAATTTCACCACTCTTTACGATTTCTCGATTTTGGTGATTTTCCCTAGTGGTACCCCTAGGGAAATCCGTAAAAATTCGTCGGATCCCGACGGAGCCAATTCTCGATGCGTTATGACCGGCAAGCTTCCACCAGCTATTCCAATCGAGTCTTCCCGAATTATTGGGCTCGGATCCGAAATTTCACCACTCTTTACGATTTCTCGATTTTGGTGATTTTCCCTAGTGGTACCCCTAGGGAAATCCGTAAAAATTCGTCGGATCCCGACGGAGCCAATTCTCGATGCGTTGTGACCGGCAAGCTTCCAGCAGCTATTCCAATCGAGTCTTCCCGAATTATTGGGCTCGGATCCGAAACTTCACCACTTTTACGATTTCTCGATTTTGGTGATTTTCCCTAGTGGTACCCCTAGGGAAATCCGTAAAAATTCGTCGGATCCCGACGGAGCCAATTCTCGATGCGTTGTGACCGGCAAGCTTCCAGCAGCTATTCCAATCGAGTCTTCCCGAATTATTGGGCTCGGATCCGAAATTTCACCACTCTTTACGATTTCTCGATTTTGGTGATTTTCCCTAGTGGTACCCCTAGGGAAATCCGTAAAAATTCGTCGGATCCCGACGGAGCCAATTCTCGATGCGTTGTGACCGGCAAGCTTCCAGCAGCTATTCCAATCGAGTCTTCCCGAATTATTGGGCTCGGATCCGAAATTTCACCACTCTTTACGATTTCTCGATTTTGGTGATTTTCCCTAGTGGTACCCCTAGGGAAATCCGTAAAAATTCGTCGGATCCCGACGGAGCCAATTCTCGATGCGTTGTGACCGGCAAGCTTCCAGCAGCTATTCCAATCGAGTCTTCCCGAATTATTGGGCTCGGATCCGAAATTTCACCACTCTTTACGATTTCTCGATTTTGGTGATTTTCCCTAGTGGTACCCCTAGGGAAATCCGTAAAAATTCGTCGGATCCTGACGGAGCCAATTCTCGATGCGTTGTGACCGGCAAGCTTCCAGCAGCTATTCCAATCGAGTCTTCCCGAATTATTGGCCTCGGATCCGAAATTTCACCACTCTTCACAATTTATCGATTTTGGTGATTTTCCCTAGTGGTACCCCTAGGGAATTCCGTAAAAATTCGTCGGATCCCGACGGAGCCAATTCTCGATGCGTTGTGACCGGCAAGCTTCCAGCAGCTATTCCAATCGTGTCTTCCCGAATTATTGGGCTCGGATCCGAAATTTCACCACTCTTTACGATTTCTCGATTTTGGTGATTTTCCCTAGTGGTACCCCTAGGGAAATCCGTAAAAATTCGTCGGATCCTGACGGAGCCAATTCTCGATGCGTTGTGACCGGCAAGCTTCCAGCTGCTATTCCAATCGAGTCTTCCCGAATTATTGGGCTCGGATCCGAAAGTTCACCACTTTTACGATTTCTCGATTTTGGTGATTTTCCCTAGTGGTACCCCTAGGGAAATCCGTAAAAATTCGTAGGATCCCGAAGGAGCCAATTCTCGATGCGTTGTGACCGGCAAGCTTCCAGCAGCTATTCCAATCGAGTCTTCCCGAATTATTGGGCTCGGATCCGAAATTTCACCACTCTTTACGATTTCTCGATTTTGGTGATTTTCCATAGTGGTACCCCTAGGGAAATCCGTAAAAATTCGTCGGATCCCGACGGAGCCAATTCTCGATGCGTTGTGACCGGCAAGCTTCCAGCAGCTATTCCAATCGAGTCTTCCCGAATTATTGGGCTCGGATCCGAAATTTCACCACTTTTTACGATTTCTCGATTTTGGTGATTTTCCCTAGTGGTACCCCTAGGGAAATCCGTAAAAATTCGTCGGATCCCGACGGAGCCAATTCTCGATGCGTTGTGACCGGCAAGCTTCCAGCAGCTATTCCAATCGAGTCTTCCCGAATTATTGGGCTCGGATCCGAAATTTCACCACTTTTACGATTTCTCGATTTTGGTGATTTTCCCTAGTGGTACCCCTAGGGAAATCCGTAAAAATTCGTCGGATCCCGACGGAGCCAATTCTCGATGCGTTGTGACCGGCAAGCTTCCAGCAGCTATTCCAATCGAGTCTTCCCGAATTATTGGGCTCGGATCCGAAATTTCACCACTCTTTACGATTTCTCGATTTTGGTGATTTTCCCTAGTGGTACCCCTAGGGAAATCCGTAAAAATTTGTCGGATCCCGACGGAGCCAATTCTCGATGCGTTGTGACCGGCAAGCTTCCAGCAGCTATTCCAATCGAGTCTTCCCGAATTATTGGGCTCGGATCCGAAATTTCACCACTCTTTACGATTTCTCGATTTTGGTGATTTTCCCTAGTGGTACCCCTAGGGAAATCCGTAAAAATTCGTCGGATCCCGACGGAGCCAATTCTCGATGCGTTGTGACCGGCAAGCTTCCAGCAGCTATTCCAATCGAGTCTTCCCGAATTATTGGGCTCGGATCCGAAATTTCACCACTTTTTACGATTTCTCGATTTTGGTGATTTTCCCTAGTGGTACCCCTAGGGAAATCCGTAAAAATTCGTCGGATCCCGACGGAGCCAATTCTCGATGCGTTGTGACCGGCAAGCTTCCAGCAGCTATTCCAATCGAGTCTTCCCGAATTATTGGGCTCAGATCCGAAATTTCACCACTCTTTACGATTTCTCGATTTTGGTGATTTTCCCTAGTGGTACCCCTAGGGAAATCCGTAAAAATTCGTCGGATCCCGACGGAGCCAATTCTCGATGCGTTGTGACCGGCAAGCTTCCAGCAGCTATTCCAATCGAGTCTTCCTGAATTATTGGGCTCGGATCCGAAATTTCACCACTCTTTACGATTTCTCGATTTTGGTGATTTTCCCTAGTGGTACCCCTAGGGAAATCCGTAAAAATTCGTCGGATCCCGACGGAGCCAATTCTCGATGCGTTGTGATCGGCAAGCTTCCAGCAGCTATTCCAATCGAGTCTTCCCGAATTATTGGGCTCGGATCCGAAATTTCACCACTCTTTACGATTTCTCGATTTTGGTGATTTTCCCTAGTGGTACCCCTAGGGAAATCCGTAAAAATTCGTCGGATCCCGACGGAGCCAATTCTCGATGCGTTGTGACCGGCAAGCTTCCAGCAGCTATTCCAATCGAGTCTTCCCGAATTATTGGGCTCGGATCCGAAATTTCACCACTCTTTACGATTTCTCGATTTTGGTGATTTTCCCTAGTGGTACCCCTAGGGAAATCCGTAAAAATTCGTCGGATCCCGACGGAGCCAATTCTCGATGCGTTGTGACCGGCAAGCTTCCAGCAGCTATTCCAATCGTGTCTTCCCGAATTATTGGGCTCGGATCCGAAATTTCACCACTCTTTACGATTTCTCGATTTTGGTGATTTTCCCTAGTGGTACCCCTAGGGAAATCCGTAAAAATTCGTCGGATCCCGACGGAGCCAATTCTCGATGCGTTGTGACCGGCAAGCTTCCAGCAGCTATTCCAATCGAGTCTTCCCGAATTATTGGGCTCGGATCCGAAACTTCACCACTTTTACGATTTCTCGATTTTGGTGATTTTCCCTAGTGGTACCCCTAGGGAAATCCGTAAAAATTCGTCGGATCCCGACGGAGCCAATTCTCGATGCGTTGTGACCGGCAAGCTTCCAGCAGCTATTCCAATCTAGTCTTCCCGAATTATTGGGCTCGGATCCGAAATTTCACCACTCTTTACGATTTCTCGATTTTGGTGATTTTCCCTAGTGGTACCCCTAGGGAAATCCGTAAAAATTCGTCGGATCCCGACGGAGCCAATTCTCGATGCGTTGTGACCGGCAAGCTTCCAGCAGCTATTCCAATCGAGTCTTCCCGAATTATTGGGCTCGGATCCGAAATTTCACCACTTTTTACGATTTCTCGATTTTGGTGATTTTCCCTAGTGGTACCCCTAGGGAAATCCGTAAAAATTCGTCGGATCTCGACGGAGCCAATTCTCGATGCGTTGTGACCGGCAGGCTTCCAGCAGCTATTCCAATCGAGTCTTCCCAAATTATTGGGCTCGGATCCGAAATTTCACCACTCTTTACAATTTCTCGATTTTGGTGATTTTCCCTAGTGGTACCCCTAGGGAAATCCGTAAAAATTCGTCGGATCCCGACGGAGCCAATTCTCGATGCGTTGTGACCGGCAAGCTTCCAGCAGCTATTCCAATCGAGTCTTCCCGAATTATTGGCCTCGGATCCGAAATTTCACCACTCTTCACGATTTCTCGATTTTGGTGATTTTCCCTAGTGGTACCCCTAGGGAAATCCGTAAAAATTCGTCGGATCCCGACGGAGCCAATTCTCGATGCGTTGTGACCGGCAAGCTTCCAGCAGCTATTCCAATCGTGTCTTCCCGAATTATTGGGCTCGGATCCGAAATTTCACCACTCTTTACGATTTCTCGATTTTGGTGATTTTCCCTAGTGGTACCCCTAGGGAAATCCGTAAAAATTCGTCGGATCCCGACGGAGCCAATTCTCGATGCGTTGTGACCGGCAAGCTTCCAGCTGCTATTCCAATCGAGTCTTCCCGAATTATTGGCTCGAATCCGAAATTTCACCACTTTTTACGATTTCTCGATTTTGGTGATTTTCCCTAGTGGTACCCCTAGGGAAATCCGTAAAAATTCGTAGGATCCCGAAGGAGCCAATTCTCGATGCGTTGTGACCGGCAAGCTTCCAGCAGCTATTCCAATCGAGTCTTCCCGAATTATTGGGCTCGGATCCGAAATTTCACCACTCTTTACGATTTCTCGATTTTGGTGATTTTCCCTAGTGGTACCCCTAGGGAAATCCGTAAAAATTCGTCGGATCCCGACGGAGCCAATTCTCGATGCGTTGTGACCGGCAAGCTTCCAGCAGCTATTCCAATCGAGTCTTCCCGAATTATTGGGCTCGGATCCGAAATTTCACCACTCTTTACGATTTCTCGATTTTGGTGATTTTCCCTAGTGGTACCCCTAGGGAAATCCGTAAAAATTCGTCGGATCCCGACGGAGCCAATTCTCGATGCGTTGTGACCGGCAAGCTTCCAGCAGCTATTCCAATCGAGTCTTCCCGAATTATTGGGCTCGGATCCGAAATTTCACCACTCTTTACGATTTCTCGATTTTGGTGATTTTCCCTAGTGGTACCCCTAGGGAAATCCGTAAAAATTCGTCGGATCCCGACGGAGCCAATTCTCGATACGTTGTGACCGGCAAGCTTCCAGCAGCTATTCCAATCGAGTCTTCCCGAATTATTGGGCTCGGATCCGAAACTTCACCACTTTTACGATTTCTCGATTTTGGTGATTTTCCCTAGTGGTACCCCTAGGGAAATCCGTAAAAATTCGTCGGATCCCGACGGAGCCAATTCTCGATGCGTTGTGACCGGCAAGCTTCCAGCAGCTATTCCAATCAAGTCTTCCCGAATTATTGGGCTCGGATCCGAAATTTCACCACTCTTTACGATTTCTCGATTTTGGTGATTTTCCCTAGTGGTACCCCTATGGAAATCCGTAAAAATTCGTCGGATCCCGACGGAGCCAATTCTCGATGCGTTGTGACCGGCAAGCTTCCAGCTGCTATTCCAATCGAGTCTTCCCGAATTATTGGGCTCGGATCCGAAATTTCACCACTTTTTACGATTTCTCGATTTTGGTGATTTTCCCTAGTGGTACCCCTAGGGAAATCCGTAAAAATTCGTAGGATCCCGAAGGAGCCAATTCTCGATGCGTTGTGACCGGCAAGCTTCCAGCAGCCATTCCAATCGAGTCTTCCCGAATTATTGGGCTCGGATCCGAAATTTCACCACTCTTTACGATTTCTCGATTTTGGTGATTTTCCCTAGTGGTACCCCTAGGGAAATCCGTAAAAATTCGTCGGATCCCGACGGAGCCAATTCTCGATGCGTTGTGACCGGCAAGCTTCCAGCAGCTATTCCAATCGAGTCTTCCCGAATTATTGGGCTCGGATCCGAAATTTCACCACTCTTTACGATTTCTCGATTTTGGTGATTTTCCCTAGTGGTACCCCTAGGGAAATCCGTAAAAATTCGTCGGATCCCGACGGAGCCAATTCTGGATGCGTTGTGACCGGCAAGCTTCCAGCAGCTATTCCAATCGAGTCTTCCCGAATTATTGGCCTCGGATCCGAAATTTCACCACTCTTCACGATTTCTCGATTTTGGTGATTTTCCCTAGTGGTACCCCTAGGGAAATCCGTAAAAATTCGTCGGATCCCGACGGAGCCAATTCTCGATGCGTTGTGACCGGCAAGCTTCCAGCAGCTATTCCAATCGTGTCTTCCCGAATTATTGGGCTCGGATCCGAAATTTCACCACTCGTTACGATTTCTCGATTTTGGTGATTTTCCCTAGTGGTACCCCTAGGGAAATCCGTAAAAATTCGTCGGATCCCGACGGAGCCAATTCTCGATGCGTTGTGACCGGCAAGCTTCCAGCTGCTATTCCAATCGAGTCTTCCCAAATTATTGGGCTCGGATCCGAAATTTCACCACTTTTTACGATTTATCGATTTTGGTGATTTTCCCTAGTGGTACCCCTAGGGAAATCCGTAAAAATTCGTAGGATCCCGAAGGAGCCAATTCTCGATGCGTTGTGACCGGCAAGCTTCCAGCAGCTATTCCAATCGAGTCTTCCCGAATTATTGGGCTCGGATCCGAAATTTCACCACTCTTTACGATTTCTCGATTTTGGTGATTTTCCCTAGTGGTACCCCTAGGGAAATCCGTAAAAATTTGTCGGATCCCGACGGAGCCAATTCTCGATGCGTTGTGACCGGCAAGCTTCCAGCAGCTATTCCAATCGAGTCTTCCCGAATTATTGGGCTCGGATCCGAAATTTCACCACTCTTTACGATTTCTCGATTTTGGTGATTTTCCCTAGCGGTACCCCTAGGAAAATCCGTAAAAATTCGTCGGATCCCGACGGAGCCAATTCTCGATGCGTTGTGACCGGCAAGCTTCCAGCAGCTATTCCAATCGAGTCTTCCCGAATTATTGGGCTCGGATCCGAAATTTCACCACTTTTTACGATTTCTCGATTTTGGTGATTTTCCCTAGTGGTACCCCTAGGGAAATCCGTAAAAATTCGTCGGATCCCGACGGAGCCAATTCTCGATGCGTTGTGACCGGCAAGCTTCCAGCAGCTATTCCAATCGAGTCTTCCCGAATTATTGGGCTCGGATCCGAAATTTCACCACTTTTTACGATTTCTCGATTTTGGTGATTTTCCCTAGTGGTACCCCCTAGGGAAATCCGTAAAAATTCGTCGGATCCCGACGGAGCCAATTCTCGATGCGTTGTGACCGGCAAGCTTCCAGCAGCTATTCCAATCGAGTCTTCCCGAATTATTGGGCTCGGATCCGAAATTTCACCACTTTTTACGATTTCTCGATTTTGGTGATTTTCCCTAGTGGTACCCCTAGGGAAATCCGTAAAAATTCGTCGGATCCCGACGGAGCCAATTCTCGATGCGTTGTGACCGGCAAGCTTCCAGCAGCTATTCCAATCGAGTCTTCCCGAATTATTGGGCTCGGATCCGAAATTTCACCACTTTTTACGATTTCTCGATTTTGGTGATTTTCCCTAGCGGTACCCCTAGGAAAATCCGTAAAAATTCGTCGGATCCGGACGGAGCCAATTCTCGATGCGTTGTGACCGGCAAGCTTCCAGCAGCTATTCCAATCGAGTCTTCTCGAATTATTGGGCTCGGATCCGAAATTTCACCACTTTTTACGATTTCTCGATTTTGGTGATTTTCCCTAGTGGTACCCCTAGGGAAATCCGTAAAAATTCGTCGGATCCCGACGGAGCCAATTCTCGATGCGTTGTGACCGGCAAGCTTCCAGCAGCTATTCCAATCGAGTCTTCCCGAATTATTGGGCTCGGATCCGAAATTTCACCACTTTTTACGATTTCTCGATTTTGGTGATTTTCCCTAGTGGTACCCCTAGGGAAATCCGTAAAAATTCGTCGGATCCCGACGGAGCCAATTCTCGATGCGTTGTGACCGGCAAGCTTCCAGCAGCTATTCCAATCGAGTCTTCCCGAATTATTGGGCTCGGATCCGAAATTTCACCACTTTTTACGATTTCTCGATTTTGGTGATTTTACCTAGCGGTACCCCTAGGAAAATCCGTAAAAATTCGTCGGATCCCGACGGAGCCAATTCTCAATGCGTTGTGACCGGCAAGCTTCCAGCAGCTATTCCAATCGAGTCTTCCCGAATTATTGGGCTCGGATCCGAAATTTCACCACTTTTTACGATTTCTCGATTTTGGTGATTTTCCCTAGTGGTACCCCTAGGGAAATCCGTAAAAATTCGTCGGATCCCGACGGAGCCAATTCTCGATGCGTTGTGACCGGCAAGCTTCCAGCAGCTATTCCAATCGAGTCTTCCCGAATTATTGGGCTCGGATCCGAAATTTCACCACTTTTTACGATTTCTCGATTTTGGTGATTTTCCCTAGTAGTACCCCTAGGGAAATCCGTAAAAATTCGTCGGATCCCGACGGAGCCAATTCTCGATGCGTTGTGACCGGCAAGCTTCCAGCAGCTATTCCAATCGAGTCTTCCCGAATTATTGGGCTCGGATCCGAAATTTCACAACTTTTTACGATTTCTCGATTTTGGTGATTTTCCCTAGTGGTACCCCTAGGGAAATCCGTAAAAATTCGTCGGATCCCGACGGAGCCAATTCTCGATGCGTTGTGACCGGCAAGCTTCCAGCAGCAATTCCAATCGAGTCTTCCCGAATTATTGGGCTCGGATCCGAAATTTCACCACTTTTTACGATTTCTCGATTTTGGTCATTTTCCCTAGTGGTACCCCTAGGGAAATCCGTAAAAATTCGTCGGATCCCGACGGAGCCAATTCTCGATGCGTTGTGACCGGCAAGCTTCCAGCAGCTATTCCAATCGAGTCTTCCCGAATTATTGGGCTCGGATCCGAAATTTCACCACTTTTTACGATTTCTCGATTTTGGTGATTTTCCCTAGTGGTACCCCTAGGGAAATCCGTAAAAATTCGTCGGATCCCGACGGAGCCAATTCTCGATGCGTTGTGACCGGCAAGCTTCCAGCAGCTATTCCAATCGAGTCTTCCCGAATTATTGGGCTCGGATCCGAAATTTCACCACTTTTTACGATTTCTCGATTTTGGTGATTTTACCTAGCGGTACCCCTAGGAAAATCCGTAAAAATTCGTCGGATCCCGACGGAGCCAATTCTCAATGCGTTGTGACCGGCAAGCTTCCAGCAGCTATTCCAATCGAGTCTTCCCGAATTATTGGGCTCGGATCCGAAATTTCACCACTTTTTACGATTTCTCGATTTTGGTGATTTTCCCTAGTGGTACCCCTAGGAAAATCCGTAAAAATTCGTCGGATCCCGACGGAGCCAATTCTCGATGCGTTGTGACCGGCAAGCTTCCAGCAGCTATTCCGATCGAGTCTTCCCGAATTATTGGGCTCGGATCCGAAATTTCACCACTTTTTACGATTTCTCGATTTTTGTGATTTTCCCTAGTGGTACCCCTAGGGAAATCCGTAAAAATCGTAAAAAGTGGTGAAATTTCGGATCCGAGCCCAATAATTTGGGAGGACTCGATCGGAATAGCTACTGGAAGCTTGCCGGTCACAACGCATCGAGAATTGGCTCCGTCGGGATCCGACGAATTTTTACGGATTTCCCTAGGGGTACCACTAGGGAAAATCACCAAAATCGAGAAATCGTAAAAAGTGGTGAAATTTCGGATCCGAGCCCAATAATTCGGGAAGACTCGATCGGAATAGCTACTGGAAGCTTGCCGGTCACAACGCATCGAGAATTGGATCCGTCGGGATCCGACGAATTTTTACGGATTTCCCTAGGGGTACCACTAGGGAA
This sequence comes from Excoecaria cochinchinensis, assembly GCA_947683425.1. Lineage (NCBI taxonomy): Eukaryota > Viridiplantae > Streptophyta > Magnoliopsida > Malpighiales > Euphorbiaceae > Excoecaria > Excoecaria cochinchinensis. Next base: position 68,081 of record CANTUQ010000445.1, on the reverse strand, counting down.
AATCACCAAAATCGAGAAATCGTAAAAAGTGGTGAAATTTCGGATCCGAGCCCAATAATTCGGGAAGACTCGATCGGAATAGCTACTAGAAGCTTGCCGGTCACAACGCATCGAGAATTGGCTCCGTCGGGATCCGACGAATTTTTACGGATTTCTACCACTAGGGAAAATCACCAAAATCGAGAAATCGTAAAAAGTGGTGAAATTTCGGATCCGAGCCCAATAATTCGGGAAGACTCGATTGGAATAGCTACTGGAAGCTTGCCGGTCACAACGCATTGAGAATTGGCTCCGTCGGGATCCGACGAATTTTTACGGATTTTCCTAGGGGTACCGCTAGGTAAAATCACCAAAATCGAGAAATCGTAAAAAGTGGTGAAATTTCGGATCCGAGCCCAATAATTCGGGAAGACTCGATTGGAATAGCTGCTGGAAGCTTGCCGGTCACAACGCATCGAGAATTGGCTCCGTCGGGATCCGACGAATTTTTACGGATTTCCCTAGGGGTACCACTAGGGAAAATCACCAAAATCGAGAAATCGTAAAAAGTGGTGAAATTTCGGATCCGAGCCCAATAATTCGGGAAGACTCGATTGGAATAGCTGCTGGAAGCTTGCCGGTCACAACGCATCGAGAATTGGCTCCGTCGGGATCCGACGAATTTTTACGGATTTCCCTAGGGGTACCACTAGGGAAAATGACCAAAATCGAGAAATCGTAAAAAGTGGTGAAATTTCGGATCCGAGCCCAATAATTCGGGAAGACTCGATTGGAATTGCTGCTGGAAGCTTGCCGGTCACAACGCATCGAGAATTGGCTCCGTCAGGATCCGACGAATTTTTACGGATTTTCCTAGGGGTACCGCTAGGGAAAATCACCAAAATCGAGAAATCGTAAAAAGTGGTGAAATTTCGGATCCGAGCCCAATAATTCGGGAAGACTCGATTGGAATAGCTGCTGGAAGCTTGCCGGTCACAACGCATCGAGAATTGGCTCCGTCGGGATCCGACGAATTTTTACGGATTTCCCTAGGGGTACCACTAGGGAAAATCACCAAAATCGAGAAATCGTAAAAAGTGGTTAAATTTCGGATCCGAGCCCAATAATTCGGGAAGACTCGATTGGAATAGCTACTGGAAGCTTGCCGGTCACAACGCATCGAGAATTGGTTCCGTCGGGATCCGACGAATTTTTACGGATTTCCCTAGGGGTACCACTAGGGAAAATCACCAAAATCGAGAAATCGTAAAAAGTGGTGAAATTTCGGATCCGAGCCCAATAATTCGGGAAGACTCGATTGAAATAGCTACTGGAAGCTTGCCGGTCACAACGCATCGAGAATTGGCTCCGTCGGGATCCGACGAATTTTTACGGATTTCCCTAGGGGTACCACTAGGGAAAATCACCAAAATCGAGAAATCGTAAAAAGTGGTGAAATTTCGGATCCGAGCCCAATAATTCGGGAAGACTCGATCGGAATAGCTACTGGAAGCTTGCCGGTCACAACGCATCGAGAATTGGCTCCGTCGGGATCCGACGAATTTTTACGGATTTCCCTAGGGGTACCACTAGGGAAAATAACCAAAATCGAGAAATCGTAAAAAGTGCTGAAATTTCGGATCCGAGCCCAATAATTCGGGAAGACTCGATTGGAATAGCTCTTGGAAGCTTGCCGGTCACAACGCATCGAGAATTGGCTCCGTCGGGATCCGACGAATTTTTACGGATTTCCCTAGGGGTACCACTAGGGAAAATCACCAAAATCGAGAAATCGTAAAAAGTGGTGAAATTTCGGATCCGAGCCCAATAATTCGGGAAGACTCAATTGGAATAGCTACTGGAAGCTTGCCGGTCACAACGCATCGAGAATTGGCTCCGTCGGGATTTGACGAATTTTTACGGATTTTCCTAGGGGTACCACTAGGGAAAATCACCAAAATCGAGAAATCGTAAAAAGTGGTGAAATTTCGGATCCGAGCCCAATAATTCGGGAAGACTCGATCGGAATAGCTACTGGAAGCTTGCCGGTCACAACGCATCGAGAATTGGCTCCGTCGGGATCCGACGAATTTTTACGGATTTCCCTAGGGGTACCACTAGGGAAAATCACCAAAATCGAGAAATCGTAAAAAGTGGTTAAATTTCGGATCCGAGCCCAATAATTCGGGAAGACTCGATTGGAATAGCTACTGGAAGCTTGCCGGTCACAACGCATCGAGAATTGGTTCCGTCGGGATCCGACGAATGTTTACGGATTTCCCTAGGGGTACCACTAGGGAAAATCACCAAAATCGAGAAATCGTAAAAAGTGGTGAAATTTCGGATCCGAGCCCAATAATTCGGGAAGACTCGATTGAAATAGCTACTGGAAGCTTGCCGGTCACAACGCATCGAGAATTGGCTCCGTCGGGATCCGACGAATTTTTACGGATTTCCCTAGGGGTACCACTAGGGAAAATCACCAAAATCGAGAAATCGTAAAAAGTGGTGAAATTTCGGATCCGAGCCCAATAATTCGGGAAGACTCGATCGGAATAGCTACTGGAAGCTTGCCGGTCACAACGCATCGAGAATTGGCTCCGTCGGGATCCGACGAATTTTTACGGATTTCCCTAGGGGTACCACTAGGGAAAATAACCAAAATCGAGAAATCGTAAAAAGTGCTGAAATTTCGGATCCGAGCCCAATAATTCGGGAAGACTCGATTGGAATAGCTCTTGGAAGCTTGCCGGTCACAACGCATCGAGAATTGGCTCCGTCGGGATCCGACGAATTTTTACGGATTTCCCTAGGGGTACCACTAGGGAAAATCACCAAAATCGAGAAATCGTAAAAAGTGGTGAAATTTCGGATCCGAGCCCAATAATTCGGGAAGACTCGATCGGAATAGCTACTGGAAGCTTGCCGGTAACAACGCATCGAGAATTAGCTCCGTCGGGATCCGACGAATTTTTACGGATTTCCCTAGGGGTACCACTAGGGAAAATAACAAAAATCGAGAAATCGTAAAAAGTGCTGAAATTTCGGATCCGAGCCCAATAATTCGGGAAGACTCGATTGGAATAGCTACTGGAAGCTTGCCGGTCACAACGCATCGAGAATTGGCTCCGTCGGGATCCGACGAATTTTTACGGATTTCCCTAGGGGTACCACTAGGGAAAATAACCAAAATCGAGAAATCGTAAAAAGTGCTGAAATTTCGGATCCGAGCCCAATAATTCGGGAAGACTCGATTGGAATAGCTCTTGGAAGCTTGCCGGTCACAACGCATCGAGAATTGGCTCCGTCGGGATCCGACGAATTTTTACGGATTTCCCTAGGGGTACCACTAGGGAAAATCACCAAAATCGAGAAATCGTAAAAAGTGGTGAAATTTCGGATCCGAGCCCAATAATTCGGGAAGACTCGATCGGAATAGCTACTGGAAGCTTGCCGGTAACAACGCATCGAGAATTAGCTCCGTCGGGATCCGACGAATTTTTACGGATTTCCCTAGGGGTACCACTAGGGAAAATAACAAAAATCGAGAAATCGTAAAAAGTGCTGAAATTTCGGATCCGAGCCCAATAATTCGGGAAGACTCGATTGGAATAGCTACTGGAAGCTTGCCGGTCACAACGCATCGAGAATTGGCTCCGTCGGGATTCGACGAATTTTTACGGATTTTCCTAGGGGTACCACTAGGGAAAATCACCAAAATCGAGAAATCGTAAAAAGTGGTGAAATTTCGGATCCGAGCCCAATAATTCGGGAAGACTCGATCGGAATAGCTACTGGAAGCTTGCCGGTCACAACGCATCGAGAATTGGCTCCGTCGGGATCCGACGAATTTTTACGGATTTCCCTAGGGGTACCACTAGGGAAAATCACCAAAATCGAGAAATCGTAAAAAGTGGTGAAATTTCGGATCCGAGCACAATAATTCGGGAAGACTCGATCGGAATAGCTACTGGAAGCTTGCCGGTCACAACGCATCGAGAATTGGCTCCGTCGGGATCCGACGAATTTTTACGGATTTCCCTAGGGGTACCACTAGGGAAAATCACCAAAATCGAGAAATCGTAAAAAGTGGTAAAATTTCGGATCCGAGCCCAATAATTCGGGAAGACTCGATCGGAATAGCTACTGGAAGCTTGCCGGTCACAACGCATCGAGAATTGGCTCCGTCGGGATCCGACGAATTTTTACGGATTTCCCTAGGGGTACCACTAGGGAAAATCACCAAAATCGAGAAATCGTAAAAAGTGGTGAAATTTCGGATCCGAGCCCAATAATTCGGGAAGACTCGATTGGAATAGCTACTGGAAGCTTGCCGGTCACAATGCATCGAGAATTGGGTCCGTCGGGATTCGACGAATTTTTACGGATTTCCCTAGGGGTACCACTAGGGAAAATCACCAAAATCGAGAAATCGTAAAAAGTGGTGAAATTTCGGATCCGAGCCCAATAATTCGGGAAGACTCGATTGGAATAGCTACTGGAAGCTTGCCGGTCACAACGCATCGAGAATTGGCTCCGTCGGGATCCGACGAATTTTTACGGATTTCCCTAGGGGTACCACTAGGGAAAATTACCAAAATCGAGAAATCGTAAAAAGTGGTTAAATTTCGGATCCGAGCCCAATAATTCGGGAAGACTCGATTGGAATAGCTATTGGAAGCTTGCCGGTCACAACGCATCGAGAATTGGCTCCGTCGGGATCCGACGAATTTTTACGGATTTCCCTAGGGGTACCACTAGGGAAAATCACCAAAATCGAGAAATCGTAAAAAGTGGTGAAATTTCGGATCCGAGCCCAATAATTCGGGAAGACTCGATTGGAATAGCTACTGGAAGCTTGCCGGTCACAACGCATCGAGAATTGGCTCCGTCGGGATCCGACGAATTTTTACGGATTTCCCTAGGGGTACCACTAGGGAAAATCACCAAAATCGAGAAATCGTAAAAAGTGGTGAAATTTCGGATCCGAGCCCAATAATTCGGGAAGACTCGATCGGAATAGCTACTGGAAGCTTGCCGGTCACAACGCATCGAGAATTGGCTCCGTCGGGATCCGACGAATTTTTACGGATTTCCCTAGGGGTACCACTAGGGAAAATCACCAAAATCGAGAAATCGTAAAAAGTGCTGAAATTTCGGATCCGAGCCCAATAATTCGGGAAGACTCGATTGGAATAGCTATTGGAAGCTTGCCGGTCACAACGCATCGAGAATTGGCTCCGTCGGGATCCGATGAATTTTTACGGATTTCCCTAGGGGTACCACTAGGGAAAATCACCAAAATCGAGAAATCGTAAAAAGTGGTGAAATTTCGGATCCGAGCCCAATAATTCGGGAAGACTCGATTGGAATAGCTACTGGAAGCTTGCCGGTCACAACGCATCGAGAATTGGCTCCGTCGGGATCCGACGAATTTTTAAGGATTTTCCTAGGGGTACCACTAGGGAAAATCACCAAAATCGAGAAATCGTAAAAAGTGGTGAAATTTCGGATCGGAGCCCAATAATTCGGGAAGACTCGATCGGAATAGCTACTGGAAGCTTGCCGGTCACAACGCATCAAGAATTGGCTCCGTCGGGATCCGACGAATTTTTACGGATTTCCCTAGGGGTACCACTAGGGAAAATCACCAAAATCGAGAAATTGTAAAAAGTGGTGAAATTTCGGATCCGAGCCCAATAATTCGGGAAGACTCGATCGGAATAGCTACTGGAAGCTTGCCGGTCACAACGCATCGAGAATTGGCTCCGTCGGGATCCGACGAATTTTTACGGATTTCCCTAGGGGTACCACTAGGGAAAATCACCAAAATCGAGAAATCGTAAAAAGTGGTGAAATTTCGGATCCGAGCCCAATAATTCGGGAAGACTCGATCGGAATAGCTACTGGAAGCTTGCCGGTCACAACGCATCGAGAATTGGCTCCGTCGGGATCCGACGAATTTTTACGGATTTCCCTAGGGGTACCACTAGGGAAAATCACCAAAATCGAGAAATCGTAAAAAGTGGTGAAATTTCGGATCCGAGCCCAATAATTCGGGAAGACTCGATCGGAATAGCTACTAGAAGCTTGCCGGTCACAACGCATCGAGAATTGGCTCCGTTGGGATCCGACGAATTTTTACGGATTTCTACCACTAGGGAAAATCACCAAAATCGAGAAATCGTAAAAAGTGGTGAAATTTCGGATCCGAGCCCAATAATTCGGGAAGACTCGATCGGAATAGCTACTGGAAGCTTGCCGGTCACAACGCATCGAGAATTGGCTCCGTCGGGATCCGACGAATTTTTACGGATTTCCCTAGGGGTACCACTAGGGAAAATCACCAAAATCGAGAAATCGTAAAAAGTGGTGAAATTTCGGATCCGAGCCCAATAATTCGGGAAGACTCGATTGGAATAGCTACTGGAAGCTTGCCGGTCACAATGCATCGAGAATTGGGTCCGTCGGGATTCGACGAATTTTTACGGATTTCCCTAGGGGTACCACTAGGGAAAATCACCAAAATCGAGAAATCGTAAAAAGTGGTGAAATTTCGGATCCGAGCCCAATAATTCGGGAAGACTCGATTGGAATAGCTACTGGAAGCTTGCCGGTCACAACGCATCGAGAATTGGCTCCGTCGGGATCCGACGAATTGTTACGGATTTCCCTAGGGGTACCACTAGGGAAAATCACCAAAATCGAGAAATCGTAAAAAGTGGTTAAATTTCGGATCCGAGCCCAATAATTCGGGAAGACTCGATTGGAACAGCTACTGGAAGCTTGCCGGTCACAACGCATCAAGAATTGGCTCCGTCGGGATCCGACGAATTTTTACGGATTTCCCTAGGGGTACCACTAGGGAAAATCACCAAAATCGAGAAATCGTAAAAAGTGGTGAAATTTCGGATCCGAGCCCAATAATTCGGGAAGACTCGATTGAAATAGCTACTGGAAGCTTGCCGGTCACAACGCATCGAGAATTGGCTCCGTCGGGATCCGACGAATTTTTACGGATTTCCCTAGGGGTACCACTAGGGAAAATCACCAAAATCGAGAAATCGTAAAAAGTGGTGAAATTTCGGATCCGAGCCCAATAATTCGGGAAGACTCGATCGGAATAGCTACTGGAAGCTTGCCGGTAACAACGCATCGAGAATTAGCTCCGTCGGGATCCGACGAATTTTTACGGATTTCCCTAGGGGTACCACTAGGGAAAATAACAAAAATCGAGAAATCGTAAAAAGTGCTGAAATTTCGGATCCGAGCCCAATAATTCGGGAAGACTCGATTGGAATAGCTACTGGAAGCTTGCCGGTCACAACGCATCGAGAATTGGCTCCGTCGGGATTCGACGAATTTTTACGGATTTTCCTAGGGGTACCACTAGGGAAAATCACCAAAATCGAGAAATCGTAAAAAGTGGTGAAATTTCGGATCCGAGCCCAATAATTCGGGAAGACTCGATCGGAATAGCTACTGGAAGCTTGCCGGTCACAACGCATCGAGAATTGGCTCCGTCGGGATCCGACGAATTTTTACGGATTTCCCTAGGGGTACCACTAGGGAAAATCACCAAAATCGAGAAATCGTAAAAAGTGGTGAAATTTCGGATCCGAGCCCAATAATTCGGGAAGACTCGATCGGAATAGCTACTGGAAGCTTGCCGGTCACAACGCATCGAGAATTGGCTCCGTCGGGATCCGACGAATTTTTACGGATTTCCCTAGGGGTACCACTAGGGAAAATCACCAATATCGAGAAATCGTAAAAAGTGGTGAAATTTCGGATCCGAGCCCAATAATTCGGGAAGACTCGATCGGAATAGCTACTGGAAGCTTGCCGGTCACAACGCATCGAGAATTGGCTCCGTCGGGATCCGACGAATTTTTACGGATTTCCCTAGGGGTACCACTAGGGAAAATCACCAAAATCGAGAAATCGTAAAAAGTGGTGAAATTTCGGATCCGAGCCCAATAATTCGGGAAGACTCGATCGGAATAGCTACTGGAAGCTTGCCGGTCACAACGCATCGAGAATTGGCTCCGTCGGGATCCGACGAATTTTTACGGATTTCTACCACTAGGGAAAATCACCAAAATCGAGAAATCGTAAAAAGTGGTGAAATTTCGGATCCGAGCCCAATAATTCGGGAAGACTCGATCGGAATAGCTACTGGAAGCTTGCCGGTCACAACGCATCGAGAATTGGCTCCGTCGGGATCCGACGAATTTTACGGATTTCCCTAGGGGTACCGCTAGGGAAAATCACCAAAATCGAGAAATCGTAAAAAGTGGTGAAATTTCGGATCCGAGCCCAATAATTCGGGAAGACTCGATCAGAATAGCTACTGGAAGCTTGCCGGTCACAACGCATCAAGAATTGGCTCCGTCGGGATCCGACGAATTTTTACGGATTTCCCTAGGGGTACCACTAGGGAAAATCACCAAAATCGAGAAATCGTAAAAAGTGGTGAAATTTCGGATCCGAGCCCAATAATTCGGGAAGACTCGATCGGAATAGCTACTGGAAGCTTGCCGGTCACAACGCATCGAGAATTGGCTCCGTCGGGATCCGACGAATTTTTACGGATTTGCTACCACTAGGGAAAATCACCAAAATCGAGAAATCGTAAAAAGTGGTGAAATTTCGGATCCGAGCCCAATAATTCGGGAAGACTCGATCGGAATAGCTACTGGAAGCTTGCCGGTCACAACGCATCGAGAATTGGCTCCGTCGGGATCCGACGAATTTTTACGGATTTCCCTAGGGGTACCGCTAGGGAAAATCACCAAAATCGAGAAATCGTAAAAAGTGGTGAAATTTCGGATCCGAGCCCAATAATTCGGGAAGACTCGATCAGAATAGCTACTGGAAGCTTGCCGGTCACAACGCATCAAGAATTGGCTCCGTCGGGATCCGACGAATTTTTACGGATTTCCCTAGGGGTACCACTAGGGAAAATCACCAAAATCGAGAAATCGTAAAAAGTGGTGAAATTTCGGATCCGAGCCCAATAATTCGGGAAGACTCGATCGGAATAGCTACTGGAAGCTTGCCGGTCACAACGCATCGAGAATTGCTCCGTCGGGATCCGACGAATTTTTACGGATTTCTACCACTAGGGAAAATCACCAAAATCGAGAAATCGTAAAAAGTGGTGAAATTTCGGATCCGAGCCCAATAATTCGGGAAGACTCGATCGAAATAGCTACTGGAAGCTTGCCGGTCACAACGCATCGAGAATTGGCTCCGTCGGGATCCGACGAATTTTTACGGATTTCCCTAGGGGTACCACTAGGGAAAATCACCAAAATCGAGAAATCGTAAAAAGTGGTGAAATTTCGGAACCGAGCCCAATAATTCGGGAAGACTCGATCGGAATAGCTACTGGAAGCTTGCCGGTCACAACGCATCGAGAATTGGCTCCGTCGGGATCCGACGAATTTTTTACGGATTTCCCTAGGGGTACCACTAGGGAAAATCACCAAAATCGAGAAATCGTAAAAAGTGGTGAAATTTCGGATCCGAGCCCAATAATTCGGGAAGACTCGATCAGAATAGCTACTGGAAGCTTGCCGGTCACAACGCATCGAGAATTGGCTCCGTCGGGATCCGACGAATTTTTACGGATTTCCCTAGGGGTACCACTAGGGAAAATCACCAAAATCGAGAAATCGTAAAAAGTGGTGAAATTTCGGATCCGAGCCCAATAATTCGGGAAGACTCGATCGGAATAGCTACTGGAAGCTTGCCGGTCACAACGCATCGAGAATTGGCTCCGTCGGGATCCGACGAATTTTTACGGATTTCCCTAGGGGTACCACTAGGGAAAATCACCAAAATCGAGAAATCGTAAAAAGTGGTGAAATTTCGGATTCGAGCCCAATAATTCGGGAAGACTCGATCGGAATAGCTACTGGAAGCTTGCCGGTCACAACGCATCGAGAATTGGCTCCGTCGGGATCCGACGAATTTTTACGGATTTCCCTAGGGGTACCACTAGGGAAAATCACCAAAATCGAGAAATCGTAAAAAGTGGTGAAATTTCGGATCCGAGCCCAATAATTCGGGAAGACTCGATCGGAATAGCTACTGGAAGCTTGCCGGTCACAACGCATCGAGAATTGGCTCCGTCGGGATCCGACGAATTTTTACGGATTTCCCTAGGGGTACCACTAGGGAAAATCACCAAAATCGAGAAATCGTAAAAAGTGGTGAAATTTCGGATCCGAGCCCAATAATTCGGGAAGACTCGATCGGAATAGCTACTGGAAGCTTGCCGGTCACAACGCATCGAGAATTGGCTCCGTCGGGATCCGACGAATTTTTACGGATTTTCCTAGGGGTACCACTAGGGAAAATCACCAAAATCGAGAAATCGTAAAAAGTGGTGAAATTTCGGATCCGAGCCCAATAATTCGGGAAGACTCGATCGGAATAGCTACTGGAAGCTTGTCGATCACAACGCATCGAGAATTGGCTCCGTCGGGATCCGACGAATTTTTACGGATTTCTACCACTAGGGAAAATCACCAAAATCGAGAAATCGTAAAAAGTGGTGAAATTTCGGATCCGAGCCCAATAATTCGGGAAGACTCGATCGGAATAGCTACTGGAAGCTTGCCGGTCACAACGCATTGAGAATTGGCTCCGTCGGGATCCGACGAATTTTTATGGATTTTCCTAGGGGTACCACTAGGGAAAATCACCAAAATCGAGAAATCGTAAAAAGTGGTGAAATTTCGGATCCGAGCCCAATAATTCGGAAGACTCGATCGAAATAGCTACTGGAAGCTTGCCGGTCACAACGCATCGAGAATTGGCTCCGTCGGGATCCGACGAATTTTTACGGATTTCCCTAGGGGTACCACTAGGGAAAATCACCAAAATCGAGAAATCGTAAAAAGTGGTGAAATTTCGGATCCGAGCCCAATAATTCGGAAGACTCGATCGGAATAGCTACTGGAAGCTTGCCGGTCACAACGCATCGAGAATTGGCTCCGTCGGGATCCGACGAATTTTTACGGATTTCCTACCACTAGGGAAAATCACCAAAATCGAGAAATCGTAAAAAGTGGTGAAATTTCGGATCCGAGCCCAATAATTCGGGAAGACTCGATCGGAATAGCTACTGGAAGCTTGCCGGTCACAACGCATCGAGAATTGGCTCCGTCGGGATCCGACGAATTTTTACGGATTTCCCTAGGGGTACCACTAGGGAAAATCACCAAAATCGAGAAATCGTAAAAAGTGGTGAAATTTCGGATTCGAGCCCAATAATTCGGGAAGACTCGATCGGAATAGCTACTGGAAGCTTGCCGGTCACAACGCATCGAGAATTGGCTCCGTCGGGATCCGACGAATTTTTACGGATTTCCCTAGGGGTACCACTAGGGAAAATCACCAATATCGAGAAATCGTAAAAAGTGGTGAAATTTCGGATCCGACCCCAATAATTCGGGAAGACTCGATCGGAATAGCTACTAGAAGCTTGCCGGTCACAACGCATCGAGAATTGGCTCCGTCGGGATCCGACGAATTTTTACGGATTTCCCTAGGGGTACCACTAGGGAAAATCACCAAAATCGAGAAATCGTAAAAAGTGGTGAAATTTCGGATCCGAGCCCAATAATTCGGGAAGACTCGATCGGAATAGCTACTGGAAGCTTGCCGGTCACAACGCATCGAGAATTGGCTCCGTCGGGATCCGACGAATTTTTACGGATTTCTACCACTAGGAAAAATCACCAAAATCGAGAAATCGTAAAAAGTGGTGAAATTTCGGATCCGAGCCCAATAATTCGGGAAGACTCGATCGGAATAGCTACTGGAAGCTTGCCGATCACAACGCATCGAGAATTGGCTCCGTCGGGATCCGACGAATTTTTACGGATTTCCCTAGGGGTACCACTAGGGAAAATCACCAAAAATCGAGAAATCGTAAAAAGTGGTGAAATTTCGGATCCGAGCCCAATAATTCGGGAAGACTCGATCGGAATAGCTACTGGAAGCTTGCCGGTCACAACGCATCAAGAATTGGCTCCGTCGGGATCCGACGAATTTTTTACGGATTTCCCTAGGGGTACCACTAGGGAAAATCACCAATATCGAGAAATCGTAAAAAGTGGTGAAATTTCGGATCCGACCCCAATAATTCGGGAAGACTCGATCGGAATAGCTACTGGAAGCTTGCCGGTCACAACGCATCGAGAATTGGCTCCGTCGGGATACGACGAATTTTTACGGATTTCCCTAGGGGTACCACTAGGGAAAATCACCAAAATCGAGAAATCGTAAAAAGTGGTGAAATTTCGGATCCGAGCCCAATAATTCGGGAAGACTCGATCGGAATAGCTACTGGAAGCTTGCCGGTCACAACGCATCGAGAATTGGCTCCGTCGGGATCCGACGAATTTTTACGGATTTCTACCACTAGGAAAAATCACCAAAATCGAGAAATCGTAAAAAGTGGTGAAATTTCGGATCCGAGCCCAATAATTCGGGAAGACTCGATCGAATAGCTACTGGAAGCTTGCCGGTCACAACGCATCGAGAATTGGCTCCGTCGGGATCCGACGAATTTTTACGGATTTCTACCACTAGGAAAAATCACCAAAATCGAGAAATCGTAAAAAGTGGTGAAATTTCGGATCCGAGCCCAATAATTCGGGAAGACTCGATCGGAATAGCTACTGGAAGCTTGCCGATCACAACGCATCGAGAATTGGCTCCGTCGGGATCCGACGAATTTTTACGGATTTCCCTAGGGGTACCACTAGGGAAAATCACCAAAATCGAGAAATCGTAAAAAGTGGTGAAATTTCGGATCCGAGCCCAATAATTCGGGAAGACTCGATCGGAATAGCTACTGGAAGCTTGCCGGTCACAACGCATCGAGAATTGGCTCCGTCGGGATCCGACGAATTTTTACGGATTTCTACCACTAGGGAAAATCACCAAAATCGAGAAATCGTAAAAAGTGGTGAAATTTCGGATCCGAGCCCAATAATTCGGGAAGACTCGATCGGAATAGCTACTGGAAGCTTGCCGGTCACAACGCATCGAGAATTGGCTCCGTCGGGATCCGACGAATTTTTACGGATTTCCTAGGGGTACCACTAGGGAAAATCACCAAAATCGAGAAATCGTAAAAAGTGGTGAAATTTCGGATTCGAGCCCAATAATTCGGGAAGACTCGATCGGAATAGCTACTGGAAGCTTGCCGGTCACAACGCATCGAGAATTGGCTCCGTCGGGATCCGACGAATTTTTACGGATTTCCCTAGGGGTACCACTAGGGAAAATCACCAATATCGAGAAATCGTAAAAAGTGGTGAAATTTCGGATCCGACCCCAATAATTCGGGAAGACTCGATCGGAATAGCTACTGGAAGCTTGCCGGTCACAACGCATCGAGAATTGGCTCCGTCGGGATCCGACGAATTTTTACGGATTTCCCTAGGGGTACCACTAGGGAAAATCACCAAAATCGAGAAATCGTAAAAAGTGGTGAAATTTCGGATCCGAGCCCAATAATTCGGGAAGACTCGATCGGAATAGCTACTGGAAGCTTGCCGGTCACAACGCATCGAGAATTGGCTCCGTCGGGATCCGACGAATTTTTTACGGATTTCTAGACCACTAGGAAAAATCACCAAAATCGAGAAATCGTAAAAAGTGGTGAAATTTCGGATCCGAGCCCAATAATTCGGGAAGACTCGATCGGAATAGCTACTGGAAGCTTGCCGATCACAACGCATCGAGAATTGGCTCCGTCGGGATCCGACGAATTTTTACGGATTTCCCTAGGGGTACCACTAGGGAAAATCACCAAAATCGAGAAATCGTAAAAAGTGGTGAAATTTCGGATCCGAGCCCAATAATTCGGGAAGACTCGATCGGAATAGCTACTGGAAGCTTGCCGGTCACAACGCATCAAGAATTGGCTCCGTCGGGATCCGACGAATTTTTACGGATTTCCCTAGGGGTACCACTAGGGAAAATCACCAAAATCGAGAAATCGTAAAAAGTGGTGAAATTTCGGATCCGAGCCCAATAATTCGGGAAGACTCGATCGGAATAGCTACTGGAAGCTTGCCGGTCACAACGCATCGAGAATTGGCTCCGTCGGGATCCGACGAATTTTTACGGATTTCCTGACCACTAGGGAAAATCACCAAAATCGAGAAATCGTAAAAAGTGGTGAATTTCGGATCCCGAGCCCAATAATTCGGGAAGACTCGATCGAAATAGCTACTGGAAGCTTGCCGGTCACAACGCATCGAGAATTGGCTCCGTCGGGATCCGACGAATTTTTTACGGATTTCCCTAGGGGTACCACTAGGGAAAATCACCAAATCGAGAAATCGTAAAAAGTGGTGAAATTTCGGATCCGAGCCCAATAATTCGGGAAGACTCGATCGGAATAGCTACTGGAAGCTTGCCGGTCACAACGCATCGAGAATTGGCTCCGTCGGGATCCGACGAATTTTTACGGATTTCCCTAGGGGTACCACTAGGGAAAATCACAATAATCGAGAAATCGTAAAAAGTGGTGAAATTTCGGATCCGAGCCCAATAATTCGGGAAGACTCGATCGGAATAGCTACTGGAAGCTTGCCGGTCACAACGCATCGAGAATTGGCTCCGTCGGGATCCGACGAATTTTTACGGATTTCCCTAGGGGTACCACTAGGGAAAATCACCAAAATCGAGAAATCGTAAAAAGTGGTGAAATTTCGGATCCGAGCCCAATAATTCGGGAAGACTCGATCGGAATAGCTACTGGAAGCTTGCCGGTCACAACGCATCGAGAATTGGCTCCGTCGGGATCCGACGAATTTTTACGGATTTCCCTAGGGGTACCACTAGGGAAAATCACCAAAATCGAGAAATCGTAAAAAGTGGTGAAATTTCGGATTCGAGCCCAATAATTCGGGAAGACTCGATCGGAATAGCTACTGGAAGCTTGCCGGTCACAACGCATCGAGAATTGGCTCCGTCGGGATCCGACGAATTTTTACGGATTTCCCTAGGGGTACCACTAGGGAAAATCACCAAAATCGAGAAATCGTAAAAAGTGGTGAAATTTCGGATCCGAGCCCAATAATTCGGGAAGACTCGATCGGAATAGCTACTGGAAGCTTGCCGGTCACAACGCATCGAGAATTGGCTCCGTCGGGATCCGACGAATTTTTACGGATTTCCCTAGGGGTACCACTAGGGAAAATCACCAAAATCGAGAAATCGTAAAAAGTGGTGAAATTTCGGATCCGAGCCCAATAATTCGGGAAGACTCGATCGGAATAGCTACTGGAAGCTTGCCGGTCACAACGCATCGAGAATTGGCTCCGTCGGGATCCGACGAATTTTTAACGGATTTCTAGACCACTAGGGAAAATCACCAAAATCGAGAAATCGTAAAAAGTGGTGAAATTTCGGATCCGAGCCCAATAATTCGGGAAGACTCGATCGGAATAGCTACTGGAAGCTTGCCGGTCACAACGCATCGAGAATTGGCTCCGTCGGGATCCGACGAATTTTTATGGATTTCCTAGGGGTACCACTAGGGAAAATCACCAAAATCGAGAAATCGTAAAAAGTGGTGAAATTTCGGATCCGAGCCCAATAATTCGGGAAGACTCGATCGCAATAGCTACTGGAAGCTTGCCGGTCACAACGCATCGAGAATTGGCTCCGTCGGGATCCGACGAATTTTTACGGATTTCCCTAGGGGTACCACTAGGGAAAATCACCAAAATCGAGAAATCGTAAAAAGTGGTGAAATTTCGGATCCGAGCCCAATAATTCGGGAAGACTCGATCGGAATAGCTACTGGAAGCTTGCCGGTCACAACGCATCGAGAATTGGCTCCGTCGGGATCCGACGAATTTTTACGGATTTCTACCACTAGGGAAAATCACCAAAATCGAGAAATCGTAAAAAGTGGTGAAATTTCGGATCCGAGCCCAATAATTCGGGAAGACTCGATCGGAATAGCTACTGGAAGCTTGCCGGTCACAACGCATCGAGAATTGGCTCCGTCGGGATCCGACGAATTTTTACGGATTTCCCTAGGGGTACCACTAGGGAAAATCACCAAAATCGAGAAATCGTAAAAAGTGGTGAAATTTCGGATTCGAGCCCAATAATTCGGGAAGACTCGATCGGAATAGCTAACTGGAAGCTTGCCGGTCACTACGCATCGAGAATTGGCTCCGTCGGGATCCGACGAATTTTTACGGATTTCCCTAGGGGTACCACTAGGGAAAATCACCAAAATCGAGAAATCGTAAAAAGTGGTGAAATTTCGATCCGAGCCCAATAATTCGGGAAGACTCGATCGAATAGCTACTGGAAGCTTGCCGGTCACAACGCATCGAGAATTGGCTCCGTCGGGATCCGACGAATTTTTACGGATTTCCCTAGGGGTACCACTAGGGAAAATCACCAAAATCGAGAAATCGTAAAAAGTGGTGAAATTTCGGATCCGAGCCCAATAATTCGGGAAGACTCGATCGGAATAGCTACTGGAAGCTTGCCGGTCACAACGCATCGAGAATTGGCTCCGTCGGGATCCGACGAATTTTTACGGATTTCTAGGGTACCACTAGGGAAAATCACCAAAATCGAGAAATCGTAAAAAGTGGTGAAATTTCGGATCCGAGCCCAATAATTCGGGAAGACTCGATCGGAATAGCTACTGGAAGCTTGCCGATCACAACGCATCGAGAATTGGCTCCGTCGGGATCCGACGAATTTTTACGGATTTCCCTAGGGGTACCACTAGGGAAAATCACCAAAATCGAGAAATCGTAAAAAGTGGTGAAATTTCGGATCCGAGCCCAATAATTCGGGAAGACTCGATCGGAATAGCTACTGGAAGCTTGCCGGTCAGCACGCATCAGAGAATTGGCTCCGTCGGGATCCGACGAATTTTTACGGATTTCCCTAGGGGTACCACTAGGGAAAATCACCAAAATCGAGAAATCGTAAAAAGTGGTGAAATTTCGGATCCGAGCCCAATAATTCGGGAAGACTCGATCGGAATAGCTACTGGAAGCTTGCCGGTCACAACGCATCGAGAATTGGCTCCGTCGGGATCCGACGAATTTTTACGGATTTCAGGTACCACTAGGGAAAATCACCAAAATCGAGAAATCGTAAAAAGTGGTGAAATTTCGGATCCGAGCCCAATAATTCGGGAAGACTCGATCGGAATAGCTACTGGAAGCTTGCCGGTCACAACGCATCGAGAATTGGCTCCGTCGGGATCCGACGAATTTTTACGGATTTCCCTAGGGGTACCACTAGGGAAAATCACCAAAATCGAGAAATCGTAAAAAGTGGTGAAATTTCGGATCCGAGCCCAATAATTCGGGAAGACTCAATCGGAATAGCTACTGGAAGCTTGCCGGTCACAACGCATCGAGAATTGGCTCCGTCGGGATCCGACGAATTTTTACGGATTTCCCTAGGGGTACCACTAGGGAAAATCACCAAAATCGAGAAATCGTAAAAAGTGGTGAAATTTCGGATCCGAGCCCAATAATTCGGGAAGACTCGATCGGAATAGCTACTGGAAGCTTGCCGGTCACAACGCATCGAGAATTGGCTCCGTCGGGATCCGACGAATTTTTACGGATTTCCCTAGGGGTACCACTAGGGAAAATCACCAAAATCGAGAAATCGTAAAAAGTGGTGAAATTTCGGATCCGAGCCCAATAATTCGGGAAGACTCGATCGGAATAGCTACTGGAAGCTTGCCGGTCACAACGCATCGAGAATTGGCTCCGTCGGGATCCGACGAATTTTTACGGATTTCCCTAGGGGTACCACTAGGGAAAATCACCAAAATCGAGAAATCGTAAAAAGTGGTGAAATTTCGGATTCCGAGCCAATAATTCGGGAAGACTCGATCGGAATAGCTACTGGAAGCTTGCCGGTCACAACGCATCGAGAATTGGCTCCGTCGGGATCCGACGAATTTTTACGGATTTCCCTAGGGGTACCACTAGGAAAATCACCAAAATCGAGAAATCGTAAAAAGTGGTGAAATTTCGGATCCGAGCCCAATAATTCGGGAAGACTCGATCGGAATAGCTACTGGAAGCTTGCCGGTCACAACGCATCGAGAATTGGCTCCGTCGGGATCCGACGAATTTTTACGGATTTCCCTAGGGGTACCACTATGGGAAAATCACCAAAAATCGAGAAATCGTAAAAAGTGGTGAAATTTCGGATCCGAGCCCAATAATTCGGGAAGACTCGATCGGAATAGCTACTGGAAGCTTGCCGGTCACAACGCATCGAGAATTGGCTCCGTCGGGATCCGACGAATTTTTACGGATTTCTAGGGGTACCACTAGGGAAAATCACCAAAATCGAGAAATCGTAAAAAGTGGTGAAATTTCGGATCCGAGCCCAATAATTCGGGAAGACTCGATCGAATAGCTACTGGAAGCTTGCCGGTCACAACGCATCGAGAATTGGCTCCGTCGGGATCCGACGAATTTTTACGGATTTCCCTAGGGGTACCACTAGGGAAAATCACCAAAATCGAGAAATCGTAAAAAGTGGTGAAATTTCGGATCCGAGCCCAATAATTCGGGAAGACTCGATCGGAATAGCTACTGGAAGCTTGCCGGTCACAACGCATCGAGAATTGGCTCCGTCGGGATCCGACGAATTGTTACGGATTTTCCCTAGGCGGTACCACTAGGGAAAATCACCAAAATCGAGAAATCGTAAAAAGTGGTGAAATTTCGGATCCGAGCCCAATAATTCGGGAAGACTCGATCGGAATAGCTACTGGAAGCTTGCCGGTCACAACGCATCGAGAATTGTTGGCTCTGTCGGGATCCGACGAATTTTTACGGATTTCCCTAGGGGCACCACTAGGGAAAATCACCAAAATCGAGAAATCGTAAAAAGTGGTGAAATTTCGGATCCGAGCCCAATAATTCGGGAAGACTCGATCGGAATAGCTACTGGAAGCTTGCCGGTCACAACGCATCGAGAATTGGCTCCGTCGGGATCCGACGAATTTTTACGGATTTCCCTAGGGGTACCACTAGGGAAAATCACCAAAATCGAGAAATCATAAAAGTGGCGAAATTTCGGATCCGAGCCCAATAATTCGGGAAGACTCGATCGGAATAGCTACTGGAAGCTTGCCGGTCACAACGCATCGAGAATTGGCTCCGTCGGGATCCGACGAATTTTTACGGATTTCCCTAGGGGTACCACTAGGGAAAATCACCAAAATCGAGAAATCGTAAAAAGTGGTGAAATTTCGGATCCGAGCCCAATAATTCGGGAAGACTCGATCGGAATAGCTACTGGAAGCTTGCCGGTCACAACGCATCGAGAATTGGCTCCGTCGGGATCCGACGAATTTTTACGGATTTCCCTAGGGGTACCATTAGGGAAAATCACCAAAATCGAGAAATCGTAAAAAGTGGCGAAATTTCGGATCCGAGCCCAATAATTCGGGAAGACTCGATCGGAATAGCTACTGGAAGCTTGCCGGTCACAACGCATCGAGAATTGGCTCCGTCGGGATCCGACGAATTTTTACGGATTTCCCTAGGGGTACCACTAGGGAAAATCACCAAAATCGAGAAATCGTAAAAAGTGGCGAAATTTCGGATCCGAGCCCAATAATTCGGGAAGACTCGATCGGAATAGCTACTGGAAGCTTGCCGGTCACAACGCATCGAGAATTGGCTCCGTCGGGATCCGACGAATTTTTACGGATTTCCCTAGGGGTACCACTAGGAAAAATCACCAAAATCGAGAAATCGTAAAAAGTGGTGAAATTTCGGATCCGAGCCCAATAATTCGGGAAGACTCGATCGGAATAGCTACTGGAAGCTTGCCGGTCACAACGCATCGAGAATTGGCTCCGTCGGGATCCGACGAATTTTTACGGATTTCCCTAGGGGTACCACTAGGGAAAATCACCAAAATCGAGAAATCGTAAAAAGTGGCGAAATTTCGGATCCGAGCCCAATAATTCGGGAAGACTCGATCGGAATAGCTACTGGAAGCTTGCCGGTCACAACGCATCGAGAATTGGCTCCGTCGGGATCCGACGAATTTTTACGGATTTCCCTAGGGGTACCACTAGGGAAAATCACCAAAATCGAGAAATCGTAAAAAGTGGTGAAATTTCGGATCCGAGCCCAATAATTCGGGAAGACTCGATCGGAATAGCTACTGGAAGCTTGCCGGTCACAACGCATCGAGAATTGGCTCCGTCGGGATCCGACGAATTTTTACGGATTTCCCTAGGGGTACCACTAGGGAAAATCACCAAAATCGAGAAATCGTAAAAAGTGGTGAAATTTCGGATCCGAGCCCAATAATTCGGGAAGACTCGATCGGAATAGCTACTGGAAGCTTGCCGGTCACAACGCATCGAGAATTGGCTCCGTCGGGATCCGACGAATTTTTACGGATTTCCCTAGGGGCACCACTAGGGAAAATCACCAAAATCGAGAAATCGTAAAAAGTGGTGAAATTTCGGATCCGAGCCCAATAATTCGGGAAGACTCGATCGGAATAGCTACTGGAAGCTTGCCGGTCACAACGCATCGAGAATTGGCTCCGTCGGGATCCGACGAATTTTTACGGATTTCCCTAGGGGCACCACTAGGGAAAAATCACCAAAATCGAGAAATCGTAAAAAGTGGTGAAATTTCGGATCCGAGCCCAATAATTCGGGAAGACTCGATCGGAATAGCTACTGGAAGCTTGCCGGTCACAACGCATCGAGAATTGGCTCCGTCGGGATCCGACGAATTTTTACGGATTTCCCTAGGGGTACCACTAGGGAAAATCACCAAAATCGAGAAATCGTAAAAAGTGGCGAAATTTCGGATCCGAGCCCAATAATTCGGGAAGACTCGATCGGAATAGCTACTGGAAGCTTGCCGGTCACAACGCATCGAGAATTGGCTCCGTCGGGATCCGACGAATTTTTACGGATTTCCCTAGGGGTACCACTAGGGAAAATCACCAAAATCGAGAAATCGTAAAAAGTGGCGAAATTTCGGATCCGAGCCCAATAATTCGGGAAGACTCGATCGGAATAGCTACTGGAAGCTTGCCGGTCACAACGCATCGACAATTGGCTCCGTCGGGATCCGACGAATTTTTACGGATTTCCCTAGGGGTACCACTAGGGAAAATCACCAAAATCGAGAAATCGTAAAAAGTGGTGAAATTTCGGATCCGAGCCCAATAATTCGGGAAGACTCGATCGGAATAGCTACTGGAAGCTTGCCGGTCACAACGCATCGAGAATTGGCTCCGTCGGGATCCGACGAATTTTTACGGATTTCCCTAGGGGTACCACTAGGGAAAATCACCAAAATCGAGAAATCGTAAAAAGTGGCGAAATTTCGGATCCGAGCCCAATAATTCGGGAAGACTCGATCGGAATAGCTACTGGAAGCTTGCCGGTCACAACGCATCGAGAATTGGCTCCGTCGGGATCCGACGAATTTTTACGGATTTCCCTAGGGGTACCACTAGGAAAAATCACCAAAATCGAGAAATCGTAAAAAGTGGCGAAATTTCGGATCCGAGCCCAATAATTCGGGAAGACTCGATCGGAATAGCTACTGGAAGCTTGCCGGTCACAACGCATCGAGAATTGGCTCCGTCGGGATCCGACGAATTTTTACGGATTTCCCTAGGGGTACCACTAGGGAAAATCACCAAAATCGAGAAATCGTAAAAAGTGGTGAAATTTCGGATCCGAGCCCAATAATTCGGGAAGACTCGATCGGAATAGCTACTGGAAGCTTGCCGGTCACAACGCATCGAGAATTGGCTCCGTCGGGATCCGACGAATTTTTACGGATTTCCCTAGGGGCACCACTAGGGAAAATCACCAAAATCGAGAAATCGTAAAAAGTGGTGAAATTTCGGATCCGAGCCCAATAATTCGGGAAGACTCGATCGGAATAGCTACTGGAAGCTTGCCGGTCACAACGCATCGAGAATTGGCTCCGTCGGGATCCGACGAATTTTTACGGATTTCCCTAGGGGTACCACTAGGGAAAATCACCAAAATCGAGAAATCGTAAAAAGTGGCGAAATTTCGGATCCGAGCCCAATAATTCGGGAAGACTCGATCGGAATAGCTACTGGAAGCTTGCCGGTCACAACGCATCGAGAATTGGCTCCGTCGGGATCCGACGAATTTTTACGGATTTCCCTAGGGGTACCACTAGGGAAAATCACCAAAATCGAGAAATCGTAAAAAGTGGTGAAATTTCGGATCCGAGCCCAATAATTCGGGAAGACTCGATCGGAATAGCTACTGGAAGCTTGCCGGTCACAACGCATCGAGAATTGGCTCCGTCGGGATCCGACGAATTTTTACGGATTTCCCTAGGGGTACCATTAGGGAAAATCACCAAAATCGAGAAATCGTAAAAAGTGGCGAAATTTCGGATTCGAGCCCAATAATTCGGGAAGACTCGATCGGAATAGCTACTGGAAGCTTGCCGGTCACAACGCATCGAGAATTGGCTCCGTCGGGATCCGACGAATTTTTACGGATTTCCCTAGGGGTACCACTAGGGAAAATCACCAAAATCGAGAAATCGTAAAAAGTGGCGAAATTTCGGATCCGAGCCCAATAATTCGGGAAGACTCGATCGGAATAGCTACTGGAAGCTTGCCGGTCACAACGCATCGAGAATTGGCTCCGTCGGGATCCGACGAATTTTTACGGATTTCCCTAGGGGTACCAACTAGGGAAAATCACCAAAATCGAGAAATCGTAAAAAGTGGTGAAATTTCGGATCCGAGCCCAATAATTCGGGAAGACTCGATCGGAATAGCTACTGGAAGCTTGCCGGTCACAACGCATCGAGAATTGGCTCCGTCGGGATCCGACGAATTTTTACGGATTTCCCTAGGGGCACCACTAGGGAAAATCACCAAAATCGAGAAATCGTAAAAAGTGGTGAAATTTCGGATCCGAGCCCAATAATTCGGGAAGACTCGATCGGAATAGCTACTGGAAGCTTGCCGGTCACAACGCATCGAGAATTGGCTCCGTCGGGATCTGACGAATTTTTACGGATTTCCCTAGGGGCACCACTAGGGAAAATCACCAAAATCGAGAAATCGTAAAAAGTGGTGAAATTTCGGATCCGAGCCCAATAATTCGGGAAGACTCGATCGGAATAGCTACTGGAAGCTTGCCGGTCACAACGCATCGAGAATTGGCTCCGTCGGGATCCGACGAATTTTTACGGATTTCCCTAGGGGTACCACTAGGGAAAATCACCAAAATCGAGAAATCGTAAAAAGTGGCGAAATTTCGGATCCGAGCCCAATAATTCGGGAAGACTCGATCGGAATAGCTACTGGAAGCTTGCCGGTCACAACGCATCGAGAATTGGCTCCGTCGGGATCCGACGAATTTTTACGGATTTCCCTAGGGGTACCACTAGGGAAAATCACCAAAATCGAGAAATCGTAAAAAGTGGTGAAATTTCGGATCCGAGCCCAATAATTCGGGAAGACTCGATCGGAATAGCTACTGGAAGCTTGCCGGTCACAACGCATCGAGAATTGGCTCCGTCGGGATCCGACGAATTTTTACGGATTTCCCTAGGGGTACCATTAGGGAAAATCACCAAAATCGAGAAATCGTAAAAAGTGGCGAAATTTCGGATCCGAGCCCAATAATTCGGGAAGACTCGATCGGAATAGCTACTGGAAGCTTGCCGGTCACAACGCATCGAGAATTGGCTCCGTCGGGATCCGACGAATTTTTACGGATTTCCCTAGGGGTACCACTAGGGAAAATCACCAAAATCGAGAAATCGTAAAAAGTGGCAAAATTTCGGATCCGAGCCCAATAATTCGGGAAGACTCGATCGGAATAGCTACTGGAAGCTTGCCGGTCACAACGCATCGAGAATTGGCTCCGTCGGGATCCGACGAATTTTTACGGATTTCCCTAGGGGTACCACTAGGGAAAATCACCAAAATCGAGAAATCGTAAAAAGTGGTGAAATTTCGGATCCGAGCCCAATAATTCGGGAAGACTCGATCGGAATAGCTACTGGAAGCTTGCCGGTCACAACGCATCGAGAATTGGCTCCGTCGGGATCCGACGAATTTTTACGGATTTCCCTAGGGGCACCACTAGGGAAAATCACCAAAATCGAGAAATCGTAAAAAGTGGTGAAATTTCGGATCCGAGCCCAATAATTCGGGAAGACTCGATCGGAATAGCTACTGGAAGCTTGCCGGTCACAACGCATCGAGAATTGGCTCCGTCGGGATCCGACGAATTTTTACGGATTTCCCTAGGGGCACCACTAGGGAAAATCACCAAAATCGAGAAATCGTAAAAAGTGGTGAAATTTCGGATCCGAGCCCAATAATTCGGGAAGACTCGATCGGAATAGCTACTGGAAGCTTGCCGGTCACAACGCATCGAGAATTGGCTCCGTCGGGATCCGACGAATTTTTACGGATTTCCCTAGGGGTACCACTAGGGAAAATCACCAAAATCGAGAAATCGTAAAAAGTGGCGAAATTTCGGATCCGAGCCCAATAATTCGGGAAGACTCGATCGGAATAGCTACTGGAAGCTTGCCGGTCACAACGCATCGAGAATTGGCTCCGTCGGGATCCGACGAATTTTTACGGATTTCCCTAGGGGTACCACTAGGGAAAATCACCAAAATCGAGAAATCGTAAAAAGTGGTGAAATTTCGGATCCGAGCCCAATAATTCGGGAAGACTCGATCAGAATAGCTACTGGAAGCTTGCCGGTCACAACGCATCGAGAATTGGCTCCGTCGGGATCCGACGAATTTTTACGGATTTTCCTAGGGGTACCATTAGGGAAAATCACCAAAATCGAGAAATCGTAAAAAGTGGCGAAATTTCGGATCCGAGCCCAATAATTCGGGAAGACTCGATCGGAATAGCTACTGGAAGCTTGCCGGTCACAACGCATCGAGAATTGGCTCCGTCGGGATCCGACGAATTTTTACGGATTTCCCTAGGGGTACCACTAGGGAAAATCACCAAAATCGAGAAATCGTAAAAAGTGGCGAAATTTCGGATCCGAGCCCAATAATTCGGGAAGACTCGATCGGAATAGCTACTGGAAGCTTGCCGGTCACAACGCATCGAGAATTGGCTCCGTCGGGATCCGACGAATTTTTACGGATTTCCCTAGGGGTACCACTAGGGAAAATCACCAAAATCGAGAAATCGTAAAAAGTGGCGAAATTTCGGATCCGAGCCCAATAATTCGGGAAGACTCGATCGGAATAGCTACTGGAAGCTTGCCGGTCACAACGCATCGAGAATTGGCTCCGTCGGGATCCGACGAATTTTTACGGATTTCCCTAGGGGTACCACTAGGGAAAATCACCAAAATCGAGAAATCGTAAAAAGTGGTGAAATTTCGGATCCGAGCCCAATAATTCGGGAAGACTCGATCGGAATAGCTACTGGAAGCTTGCCGGTCACAACGCATCGAGAATTGGCTCCGTCGGGATCCGACGAATTTTTACGGATTTCCCTAGGGGTACCACTAGGGAAAATCACCAAAATCGAGAAATCGTAAAAAGTGGCGAAATTTCGGATCCGAGCCCAATAATTCGGGAAGACTCGATCGGAATAGCTACTGGAAGCTTGCCGGTCACAACGCATCGAGAATTGGCTCCGTCGGGATCCGACGAATTTTTACGGATTTCCCTAGGGGTACCACTAGGGAAAATCACCAAAATCGAGAAATCGTAAAAAGTGGCGAAATTTCGGATCCGAGCCCAATAATTCGGGAAGACTCGATCGGAATAGCTACTGGAAGCTTGCCGGTCACAACGCATCGAGAATTGGCTCCGTCGGGATCCGACGAATTTTTACGGATTTCCCTAGGGGTACCACTAGGGAAAATCACCAAAATCGAGAAATCGTAAAAAGTGGCGAAATTTCGGATCCGAGCCCAATAATTCGGGAAGACTCGATCGGAATAGCTACTGGAAGCTTGCCGGTCACAACGCATCGAGAATTGGCTCCGTCGGGATCCGACGAATTTTTTCGGATTTCCCTAGGGGTACCACTAGGGAAAATCACCAAAATCGAGAAATCGTAAAAAGTGGCGAAATTTCGGATCCGAGCCCAATAATTCGGGAAGACTCGATCGGAATAGCTACTGGAAGCTTGCCGGTCACAAC
Organism: Excoecaria cochinchinensis; assembly: GCA_947683425.1. Taxonomy (NCBI): domain Eukaryota; kingdom Viridiplantae; phylum Streptophyta; class Magnoliopsida; order Malpighiales; family Euphorbiaceae; genus Excoecaria; species Excoecaria cochinchinensis. The sequence goes on along the minus strand of CANTUQ010000445.1, from coordinate 41,868 downwards.
GCATCGAGAATTGGCTCCGTCGGGATCCGACGAATTTTTACGGATTTCCCTTGGGGTACCACTAGGGAAAATCACCAAAATCGAGAAATCATAAAAAGTGGCGAAATTTCGGATCCGAGCCCAATAATTCGGGAAGACTCGATCGGAATAGCTACTGGAAGCTTGCCGGTCACAACGCATCGAGAATTGGCTCCGTCGGGATCCGACGAATTTTTACGGATTTCCCTTGGGGTACCACTAGGGAAAATCACCAAAATCGAGAAATCGTTAAAAGTGGTGAAATTTCGGATCCGAGCCCAATAATTCGGGAAGACTCGATCGGAATAGCTACTGGAAGCTTGCCGGTCACAACGCATCGAGAATTGGCTCCGTCGGGATCCGACGAATTTTTACGGATTTCCCTAGGGGTACCACTAGGGAAAATCACCAAAATCGAGAAATCGTAAAAAGTGGTGAAATTTCGGATCCGAGCCAAATAATTCGGGAAGACTCGATCGGAATAGCTACTGGAAGCTTGCCGGTCACAACGCATCGAGAATTGGCTCCGTCGGGATCCGACGAATTTTTACGGATTTCCCTAGGGGTACCACTAGGGAAAATCACCAAAATCGAGAAATCGTAAAAAGTGGTGAAATTTCGGATCCGAGCCCAATAATTCGGGAAGACTCGATCGGAATAGCTACTGGAAGCTTGCCGGTCACAACGCATCGAGAATTGGCTCCGTCGGGATCCGACGAATTTTTACGGATTTCCCTAGGGGTACCACTAGGGAAAATCACCAAAATCGAGAAATCGTAAAAAGTGGTGAAATTTCGGATCCGAGCCCAATAATTCGTGAAGACTCGATCGGAATAGCTACTGGAAGCTTGCCGGTCACAACGCATCGAGAATTGGCTCCGTCGGGATCCGACGAATTTTTACGGATTTCCCTAGGGGTACCACTAGGGAAAATCACCAAAATCGAGAAATCGTAAAAAGTGGTGAAATTTCGGATCCGAGCCCAATAATTCGGGAAGACTCGATCGGAATAGCTACTGGAAGCTTGCCGGTCACAACGCATCGAGAATTGGCTCCGTCGGGATCCGACGAATTTTTACGGATTTCCCTAGGGGTACCACTAGGGAAAATCACCAAAATCGAGAAATCGTAAAAAGTGGTGAAATTTCGGATCCGAGCCCAATAATTCGGGAAGACTCGATCGGAATAGCTACTGGAAGCTTGCCGGTCACAACGCATCGAGAATTGGCTCCGTCGGGATCCGACGAATTTTTACGGATTTCTACCACTAGGGAAAATCACCAAAATCGAGAAATCGTAAAAAGTGGTGAAATTTTGGATCCGAGCCCAATAATTCGGGAAGACTCGATCGGAATAGCTACTGGAAGCTTGCCGGTCACAACGCATCGAGAATTGGCTCCGTCGGGATCCGACGAATTTTTACGGATTTCCCTAGGGGTACCACTAGGGAAAATCACCAAAATCGAGAAATCGTAAAAAGTGGTGAAATTTCAGATCCGAGCCCAATAATTCGGGAAGACTCGATCGGAATAGCTACTGGAAGCTTGCCGGTCACAACGCATCGAGAATTGGCTCCGTCGGGATCCGACGAATTTTTACGGATTTCTACCACTAGGGAAAATCACCAAAATCGAGAAATCATAAAAAGTGGTGAAATTTCGGATCCGAGCCCAATAATTCGGGAAGACTCGATCGGAATAGCTACTGGAAGCTTGCCGGTCACAACGCATCGAGAATTGGCTCCGTCGGGATCCGACGAATTTTTACGGATTTCCCTAGGGGTACCACTAGGGAAAATCACCAAAATCGAGAAATCGTAAAAAGTGGTGAAATTTCGGATCCGAGCCCAATAATTCGGGAAGACTCGATCGGAATAGCTACTGGAAGCCTGCCGGTCACAACGCATCGAGAATTGGCTCCGTCGGGATCCGACGAATTTTTACGGATTTTTCTAGGGGTACCACTAGGGAAAATCACCAAAATCGAGAAATCGTAAAAAGTGGTGAAATTTCGGATCCGAGCCCAATAATTCGGGAAGACTCGATCGGAATAGCTACTGGAAGCTTGCCGGTCACAACGCATCGAGAATTGGCTCCGTCGGGATCCGACGAATTTTTACGGATTTCCCTAGGGGTACCACTAGGGAAAATCACCAAAATCGAGAAATCGTAAAAGTGGTGAAATTTCGGATCCGAACCCAATAATTCGGGAAGACTCGATCGGAATAGCTACTGGAAGCTTGCCGGTCACAACGCATCGAGAATTGGCTCCGTCGGGATCCGACGAATTTTTACGGATTTCCCTAGGGGTACCACTAGGGAAAATCACCAAAATCGAGAAATCGTAAAAAGTGGTGAAATTTCGGATCCGAGCCCAATAATTCGGGAAGACTCGATCGGAATAGCTACTGGAAGCTTGCCGGTCACAACGCATCGAGAATTGGCTCCGTCGGGATCCGACGAATTTTTACGGATTTCCCTAGGGGTACCACTAGGGAAAATCACCAAAATCGAGAAATCGTAAAAAGTGGTGAAATTTCGGATCCGAGCCCAATAATTCGGGAAGACTCGATCGGAATAGCTACTGGAAGCTTGCCGGTCACAACGCATCGAGAATTGGCTCCGTCGGGATCCGACGAATTTTTACGGATTTCCCTAGGGGTACCACTAGGGAAAATCACCAAAATCAAGAAATCGTAAAAAGTGGTGAAATTTCGGATCCGAGCCCAATAATTCGGGAAGACTCGATCGGAATAGCTACTGGAAGCTTGCCGGTCACAACGCATCGAGAATTGGCTCCGTCGGGATCCGACGAATTTTTACGGATTTCCCTAGGGGTACCACTAGGGAAAATCACCAAAATCGAGAAATCGTAAAAAGTGGTGAAATTTCGGATCCGAGCCCAATAATTCGGGAAGACTCGATCGGAATAGCTACTGGAAGCTTGCCGGTCACAACGCATCGAGAATTGGCTCCGTCGGGATCCGACGAATTTTTACGGATTTCTACCACTTGGGAAAATCACCAAAATCGAGAAATCGTAAAAAGTGGTGAAATTTCGGATCTGAGCCCAATAATTCGGGAAGACTCGATCGGAATAGCTACTGGAAGCTTGCCGGTCACAACGCATCGAGAATTGGCTCCGTCGGGATCCGACGAATTTTTACGGATTTTCCTAGGGGTACCACTAGGGAAAATCACCAAAATCGAGAAATCGTAAAAAGTGGTGAAATTTCGGATCCGAGCCCAATAATTCGGGAAGACTCGATCGGAATAGCTACTGGAAGCTTGCCGGTCACAACGCATCGAGAATTGGCTCCGTCGGGATCCGACGAATTTTTACGGATTTCCCTAGGGGTACCACTAGGGAAAATCACCAAAATCGAGAAATCGTAAAAAGTGGTGAAATTTCGGATTCGAGCCCAATAATTCGGGAAGACTCGATCAGAATAGCTACTGGAAGCTTGCCGGTCACAACGCATCGAGAATTGGCTCCGTCGGGATCCGATGAATTTTTACGGATTTCCCTAGGGGTACCACTAGGGAAAATCACCAAAATCGAGAAATCGTAAAAAGTGGTGAAATTTCGGATCCGAGCCCAATAATTCGGGAAGACTCGATTGGAATAGCTACTGGAAGCTTGCCGGTCACAATGCATCGAGAATTGGGTCCGTCGGGATTCGACGAATTTTTACGGATTTCCCTAGGGGTACCACTAGGGAAAATCACCAAAATCGAGAAATCGTAAAAAGTTGTGAAATTTCGGATCCGAGCCCAATAATTCGGGAAGACTCGATTGGAATAGCTACTGGAAGCTTGCCGGTCACAACGCATCGAGAATTGGCTCCGTCGGGATCCGACGAATTTTTACGGATTTCCCTAGGGGTACCACTAGGGAAAATCACCAAAATCGAGAAATCGTAAAAAGTGGTTAAATTTCGGATCCGAGCCCAATAATTCGGGAAGACTCGATTGGAATAGCTACTGGAAGCTTGCCGGTCACAACGCATCGAGAATTGGCTCCGTCGGGATCCGACGAATTTTTACGGATTTCCCTAGGGGTACCACTAGGGAAAATCACCAAAATCGAGAAATCGTAAAAAGTGGTGAAATTTCGGATCCGAGCCCAATAATTCGGGAAGACTCGATTGGAATAGCTGCTGGAAGCTTGCCGGTCACAACGCATCGAGAATTGGCTCCGTCGGGATCCGACGAATTTTTACGGATTTTCCTAGGGGTACCACTAGGGAAAATCACCAAAATCGAGAAATCGTAAAAAGTGGTGAAATTTCGGATCCGAGCCCAATAATTCGGGAAGACTCGATCGGAATAGCTACTGGAAGCTTGCCGGTCACAACGCATCGAGAATTGGCTCCGTCGGGATCCGACGAATTTTTACGGATTTCCCTAGGGGGTACCACTAGGGAAAATCACCAAAATCGAGAAATCGTAAAAAGTGGTGAAATTTCGGATCCGAGCCCAATAATTCGGGAAGACTCGATCGGAATAGCTACTGGAAGCTTTCCGGTCACAACGCATCGAGAATTGGCTCCGTCGGGATCCGACAAATTTTTACGGATTTCCCTAGGGGTACCACTAGGGAAAATCACCAAAATCGAGAAATCGTAAAAAGTAGTGAAATTTCGGATTCGAGCCCAATAATTCGGGAAGACTCGATCGGAATAGCTACTGGAAGCTTGCCGGTCACAACGCATCGAGAATTGGCTCCGTCGGGATCCGACGAATTTTTACGGATTTCCCTAGGGGTACCACTAGGGAAAATCACCAAAATCGAGAAATCGTAAAAAGTGGTGAAATTTCGGATCCGAGCCCAATAATTCGGGAAGACTCGATTGGAATAGCTACTGGAAGCTTGCCGGTCACAATGCATCGAGAATTGGGTCCGTAGGGATTCGACGAATTTTTACGGATTTCCCTAGGGGTACCACTAGGGAAAATCACCAAAATCGAGAAATCGTAAAAAGTGGTGAAATTTCGGATCCGAGCCCAATAATTCGGGAAGACTCGATTGGAATAGCTACTGGAAGCTTGCCGGTCACAACGCATCGAGAATTGGCTCCGTCGGGATCCGACGAATTTTTACGGATTTTCCTAGGGGTACCACTAGGGAAAATCACCAAAATCGAGAAATCGTAAAAAGTGGTTAAATTTCGGATCCGAGCCCAATAATTCGGGAAGACTCGATTGGAATAGCTACTGGAAGCTTGCCGGTCACAACGCATCGAGAATTGGCTCCGTCGGGATCCGACGAATTTTTACGGATTTCCCTAGGGGTACCACTAGGGAAAATCACCAAAATCGAGAAATCGTAAAAAGTGGTGAAATTTCGGATCCGAGCCCAATAATTCGGGAAGACTCGATTGGAATAGCTGCTGGAAGCTTGCCGGTCACAACGCATCGAGAATTGGCTCCGTCGGGATCCGACGAATTTTTACGGATTTCCCTAGGGGTACCACTAGGGAAAATCACCAAAATCGAGAAATCGTAAAAAGTGGTAAAATTTCGGATCCGAGCCCAATAATTCGGGAAGACTCGATTGGAATAGCTACTGGAAGCTTGCCGGTCACAACGCATCGAGAATTTGCTCCGTCGGGATCCGACGAATTTTTACGGATTTCCCTAGGGGTACCACTAAGGAAAATCACCAAAATCGAGAAATCGTAAAAAGTGGTGAAATTTCGGATCCGAGCCCAATAATTCGGGAAGACTCGATTGGAATAGCTACTGGAAGCTTGCCGGTCACAACGCATCGAGAATTGGCTCCGTCGGGATCCGATGAATTTTTACGGATTTTCCTAGGGGTACCACTAGGGAAAATCACCAAAATCGAGAAATCGTAAAAAGTGGTGAAATTTCGGATCCGAGCCCAATAATTCGGGAAGACTCGATCGGAATAGCTACTGGAAGCTTGCCGGTCACAACGCATCGAGAATTGGCTCCGTCGGGATCCGACGAATTTTTACGGATTTCCCTAGGGGTACCACTAGGGAAAATCACCAAAATCGAGAAATCGTAAAAGTGGTGAAATTTCGGATCCGAGCCCAATAATTCGGGAAGACTCGATCGGAATAGCTACTGGAAGCTTGCCGGTCACAACGCATCGAGAATTGGCTCCGTCGGGATCCGACGAATTTTTACGGATTTCCCTAGGGGTACCACTAGGGAAAATCACCAAAATCGAGAAATCGTAAAAAGTGGTGAAATTTCGGATCCGAGCCCAATAATTCGGGAAGACTCGATCGGAATAGCTACTGGAAGCTTGCCGGTCACAACGCATCGAGAATTGGCTCCGTCGGGATCCGACGAATTTTTACGGATTTCCCTAGGGGTACCACTAGGGAAAATCACCAAAATCGAGAAATCGTAAAAAGTGGTGAAATTTCGGATCCGAGCCCAATAATTCGGGAAGACTCGATCGGAATAGCTACTGGAAGCTTGCCGGTCACAACGCATCGAGAATTGGCTCCGTCGGGATCCGACGAATTTTTACGGATTTCCCTAGGGGTACCACTAGGGAAAATCACCAAAATCAAGAAATCGTAAAAAGTGGTGAAATTTCGGATCCGAGCCCAATAATTCGGGAAGACTCGATCGGAATAGCTACTGGAAGCTTGCCGGTCACAACGCATCGAGAATTGGCTCCGTCGGGATCCGACGAATTTTTACGGATTTCCCTAGGGGTACCACTAGGGAAAATCACCAAAATCGAGAAATCGTAAAAAGTGGTGAAATTTCGGATCCGAGCCCAATAATTCGGGAAGACTCGATCGGAATAGCTACTGGAAGCTTGCCGGTCACAACGCATCGAGAATTGGCTCCGTCGGGATCCGACGAATTTTTACGGATTTCTACCACTTGGGAAAATCACCAAAATCGAGAAATCGTAAAAAGTGGTGAAATTTCGGATCCGAGCCCAATAATTCGGGAAGACTCGATCGGAATAGCTACTGGAAGCTTGCCGGTCACAACGCATCGAGAATTGGCTCCGTCGGGATCCGACGAATTTTTACGGATTTTCCTAGGGGTACCACTAGGGAAAATCACCAAAATCGAGAAATCGTAAAAAGTGGTGAAATTTCGGATCCGAGCCCAATAATTCGGGAAGACTCGATCGGAATAGCTACTGGAAGCTTGCCGGTCACAACGCATCGAGAATTGACTCCGTCGGGATCCGACGAATTTTTACGGATTTCCCTAGGGATACCACTAGGGAAAATCACCAAAATCGAGAAATCGTAAAAAGTGGTGAAATTTCGGATTCGAGCCCAATAATTCGGGAAGACTCGATCGGAATAGCTACTGGAAGCTTGCCGGTCACAACGCATCGAGAATTGGCTTCGTCGGGATCCGACGAATTTTTACGGATTTCCCTAGGGGTACCACTAGGGAAAATCACCAAAATCGAGAAATCGTAAAAAGTGGTGAAATTTCGGATCCGAGCCCAATAATTCGGGAAGACTCGATCAGAATAGCTACTGGAAGCTTGCCGGTCACAACGCATCGAGAATTGGCTCCGTCGGGATCCGACGAATTTTTACGGATTTCCCTAGGGGTACCACTAGGGAAAATCACCAAAATCGAGAAATCGTAAAAAGTGGTGAAATTTCGGATCCGAGCCCAATAATTCGGGAAGACTCGATTGGAATAGCTACTGGAAGCTTGCCGGTCACAATGCATCGAGAATTGGGTCCGTCGGGATTCGACGAATTTTTACGGATTTCCCTAGGGGTACCACTAGGGAAAATCACCAAAATCGAGAAATCGTAAAAAGTTGTGAAATTTCGGATCCGAGCCCAATAATTCGGGAAGACTCGATTGGAATAGCTACTGGAAGCTTGCCGGTCACAACGCATCGAGAATTGGCTCCGTCGGGATCCGACGAATTTTTACGGATTTCCCTAGGGGTACCACTAGGGAAAATCACCAAAATCGAGAAATCGTAAAAAGTGGTTAAATTTCGGATCCGAGCCCAATAATTCGGGAAGACTCGATCGGAATAGCTACTGGAAGCTTGCCGGTCACAACGCATCGAGAATTGGCTCCGTCGGGATCCGACGAATTTTTACGGATTTCCCTAGGGGTACCACTAGGGAAAATCACCAAAATCGAGAAATCGTAAAAAGTGGTGAAATTTCGGATCCGAGCCCAATAATTCGGGAAGACTCGATTGGAATAGCTGCTGGAAGCTTGCCGGTCACAACGCATCGAGAATTGGCTCCGTCGGGATCCGACGAATTTTTACGGATTTTCCTAGGGGTACCACTAGGGAAAATCACCAAAATCGAGAAATCGTAAAAAGTGGTGAAATTTCGGATCCGAGCCCAATAATTCGGGAAGACTCGATCGGAATAGCTACTGGAAGCTTGCCGGTCACAACGCATCGAGAATTGGCTCCGTCGGGATCCGACGAATTTTTACGGATTTCCCTAGGGGTACCACTAGGGAAAATCACCAAAATCGAGAAATCGTAAAAAGTGGTGACCGTAAAAATTCGTCGGATCCCGACGGAGCCAATTCTCGATGCGTTGTGACCGGCAAGCTTCCAGCAGCTATTCCAATCGAGTCTTCCCGAATTATTGGCTCGGATCCGAAATTTCACCACTTTTTACGATTTCTCGATTTTGGCGATTTTCCCTAGTGGTACCCCTAGGGAAATCCGTAAAAATTCGTCGGACCCCGACGGAGCCAATTCTCGATGCGTTGTGACCGGCAAGCTTCCAGCAGCTATTCCAATCGAGTCTTCCCGAATTATTGGGCTCGGATCCGAAATTTCACCACTTTTTACGATTTCTCGATTTTGGTGATTTTCCCTAGTGGTACCCCTAGGGAAATCCGTAAAAATTCGTCGGATCCCGACGGAGCCAATTCTCGATGCGTTGTGACCGGCAAGTTTCCAGCAGCTATTCCAATCGAGTCTTCCCGAATTATTGGGCTCGGATCCGAAATTTCACCACTTTTTACGATTTCTCGATTTTGGTGATTTTCCCTAGTGGTACCCCTAGGGAAATCCGTAAAAATTCGTCGGATCCCGACGGAGCCAATTCTCGATGCGTTGTGACCGGCAAGCTTCCAGCAGCTATTCCAATCGAGTCTTCCCGAATTATTGGGCTCGGATCCGAAATTTCACCACTTTTTACGATTTCTCGATTTTGGTGATTTTCCCTAGTGGTACCCCTAGGGAAATCCGTAAAAATTCGTCGGACCCCGACGGAGCCAATTCTCGATGCGTTGTGACCGGCAAGCTTCCAGCAGCTATTCCAATCGAGTCTTCCCGAATTATTGGGCTCGGATCCGAAATTTCACCACTTTTTACGATTTCTCGATTTTGGTGATTTTCCCTAGTGGTACCCCTAGGGAAATCCGTAAAAATTCGTCAGATCCCGATGGAGCCAATTCTCGATGCGTTGAGACCGGCAAGCTTCCAGCAGCTATTCCAATCGAGTCTTCCCGAATTATTGGGCTCGGATCCGAAATTTCACCACTTTTTACGATTTCTCGATTTTGGTGATTTTCCCTAGTGGTACCCCTAGGGAAATCCGTAAAAATTCGTCGGATCCCGACGGAGCCAATTCTCGATGCGTTGTGACCGGCAAGCTTCCAGCAGCTATTCCAATCGAGTCTTCCCGAATTATTGGGCTCGGATCCGAAATTTCACCACTTTTTACGATTTCTCGATTTTGGTGATTTTCCCTAGTGGTACCCCTAGGGAAATCCGTAAAAATTCGTCGGACCCCGACGGAGCCAATTCTCGATGCGTTGTGACCGGCAAGCTTCCAGCAGCTATTCCAATCGAGTCTTCCCGAATTATTGGGATCGGATCCGAAATTTCACCACTTTTTACGATTTCTCGATTTTGGTGATTTTCCCTAGTGGTACCCCTAGGGAAATCCGTAAAAATTCGTCGGATCCCGACGGAGCCAATTCTCGATGCGTTGTGACCGGCAAGCTTCCAGCAGCTATTCCGATCGAGTCTTCCCGAATTATTGGGCTCGGATCCGAAATTTCACCACTTTTTACGATTTCTCGATTTTGGTGATTTTCCCTAGTGGTACCCCTAGGGAAATTCGTAAAAATTCGTCGGATCCCGACGGAGCCAATTCTCGATGCGTTGTGACCGGCAAGCTTCCAGCAGCTATTCCGATCGAGTCTTCCCGAATTATTGGGCTCGGATCCGAAATTTCACCACTTTTTACGATTTCTCGATTTTGGTGATTTTCCCTAGTGGTACCCCTAGGGAAATCCGTAAAAATTCGTCGGATCCCGACGGAGCCAATTCTCGATGCGTTGTGACCGGCAAGCTTCCAGCAGCTATTCCAATCGAGTCTTCCCGAATTATTGGGCTCGGATCCGAAATTTCACCACTTTTTACGATTTCTCGATTTTGGTGATTTTCCCTAGTGGTACCCCTAGGGAAATCCGTAAAAATTCGTCGGACGCCGACGGAGCCAATTCTCGATGCGTTGTGACCGGCAAGCTTCCAGCAGATATTCCAATCGAGTCTTCCTGAATTATTGGGCTCGGATCCGAAATTTCACCACTTTTTACGATTTCTCGATTTTGGTGATTTTCCCTAGTGGTACCCCTAGGGAAATCCGTAAAAATTCGTCGGATCCCGACGGAGCCAATTCTCGATGCGTTGTGACCGGCAAGCTTCCAGCAGCTATTCCTATCGAGTCTTCCCGAATTATTGGGCTCGGATCCGAAATTTCACCACTTTTTAAAATTTCTCGATTTTGGTGATTTTCCCTAGTGGTACCCCTAGGGAAATCCGTAAAAATTCTTCGCATCCCGACGGAGCCAATTCTCGATGCGTTGTGACCGGCAAGCTTCCAGCAGCTATTCCAATCGAGTCTTCCCGAATTATTGGGCTCGGATCCGAAATTTCACCACTTTTTACGATTTCTCGATTTTGGTGATTTTCCCTAGTGGTACCCCTAGGGAAATCCGTAAAAATTCGTCGGATCCCGACGGAGCCAATTCTCGATGCGTTGTGACCGGCAAGCTTCCAGCAGCTATTCCAATCGAGTCTTCCCGAATTATTGGGCTCGGATCCGAAATTTCACAACTTTTTACGATTTCTCGATTTTGGTGATTTTCCCTAGCGGTACCCCTAGGAAAATCCGTAAAAATTCGTCGGATCCCGACGGAGCCAATTCTCGATGCGTTGTGACCGGCAAGCTTCCAGCAGCTATTCCAATCGAGTCTTCCCGAATTATTGGGCTCGGATCCGAAATTTCACCACTTTTTACGATTTCTCGATTTTGGTGATTTTCCCTAGCGGTACCCCTAGGGAAATCCGTAAAAATTCGTCGGATCCCGACGGAGCCAATTCTCGATGCGTTGTGACCGGCAAGCTTCCAGTAGCTATTCCAATCGAGTCTTCCCGAATTATTAGGCTCGGATCCGAAATTTCACCACTTTTTACGATTTCTCGATTTTGGTGATTTTCCCAAGTGGTACCCCTAGGGAAATCCGTAAAAATTCGTCGGATCCCGACGGAGCCAATTCTCGATGCGTTGTGACCGGCAAGCTTCCAGCAGCTATTCCAATCGAGTCTTCCCGAATTATTGGGCTCGGATCCGAAATTTCACCACTTTTTACGATTTCTCGATTTTGGTGATTTTCCCTAGTGGTACCCCTAGGGAAATCCGTAAAAATTCGTCGGATCCCGACGGAGCCAATTCTCGATGCGTTGTGACCGGCAAGCTTCCAGCAGCTATTCCAATCGAGTCTTCCCGAATTATTGGGCTCGGATCCGAAATTTCACCACTTTTTACGATTTCTCGATTTTGGTGATTTTCCCTAGTGGTACCCCTAGGGAAATCCGTAAAAATTCGTCGGATCCCGACGGAGCCAATTCTCGATGCGTTGTGACCGGCAAGCTTCCAGCAGCTATTCCAATCGAGTCTTCCCGAATTATTGGGCTCGGATCCGAAATTTCACCACTTTTTACGATTTCTCGATTTTGGTGATTTTCCCTAGTGGTACCCCTAGGGAAATCCGTAAAAATTCGTCGGATCCCGACGGAGCCAATTCTCGATGCGTTGTGACCGGCAAGCTTCCAGCAGCTATTCCAAACGAGTCTTCCCGAATTATTGGGCTCGGATCTGAAATTTCACCACTTTTTACGATTTCTCGATTTTGGTGATTTTCCCTAGTGGTACCCCTAGGGAAATCCGTAAAAATTCGTCGGATCCCGACGGAGCCAATTCTCGATGCGTTGTGACCGGCAAGCTTCCAGCAGCTATTCCAACCGAGTCTTCCCGAATTATTGGGCTCGGATCCGAAATTTCACCACTTTTTACGATTTCTCGATTTTGGTGATTTTCCCTAGCGGTACCCCTAGGAAAATCCGTAAATATTCGTCGGATCCCGACGGAGCCAATTCTCGATGCGTTGTGACCGGCAAGCTTCCAGCAGCTATTCCAATCGAGTCTTCCCGAATTATTGGGCTCGGATCCGAAATTTCACCACTTTTTACGATTTCTCGATTTTGGTGATGTTCCCTAGCGGTACCCCTAGGGAAATCCGTAAAAATTCGTCGGATCCCGACGGAGCCAATTCTCGATGCGTTGTGACCGGCAAGCTTCCAGCAGCTGTTCCAATCGAGTCTTCCCGAATTATTGGGCTCGGATCCGAAATTTCACCACTTTTTACGATTTCTCGATTTTGGTGATTTTCCCTAGTGGTACCCCTAGGGAAATCCGTAAAAATTCGTCGGATCCCGACGGAGCCAATTCTCGATGCGTTGTGACCGGCAAGCTTCCAGCAGCTATTCCAATCGAGTCTTCCCGAATTATTGGGCTCGGATCCGAAATTTCACCACTTTTTACGATTTCTCGATTTTGGTGATTTTCCCTAGTGGTACCCCTAGGGAAATCCGTAAAAATTCGTCGGATCCCGACGGAGCCAATTCTCGATGCGTTGTGACCGGCAAGCTTCCAGCAGCTATTCCAATCGAGTCTTCCCGAATTATTGGGCTCGGATCCGAAATTTCACCATTTTTTACGATTTCTCGATTTTGGTGATTTTCCCTAGTGGTACCCCTAGGGAAATCCGTAGAAATTCGTCGGATCCCGACGGAGCCAATTCTCGATGCGTTGTGACCGGCAAGCTTCCAGCAGCTATTCCAATCGAGTCTTCCCGAATTATTGGGCTCGGATCCGAAATTTCACCACTTTTTACGATTTTCTCGATTTTGGTGATTTTCCCTAGTGGTACCCCTAGGGAAATCCGTAAAAATTCGTCGGATCCCGACGGAGCCAATTCTCGATGCGTTGTGACCGGCAAGCTTCCAGCAGCTATTCCAATCGAGTCTTCCCGAATTATTGGGCTCGGATCCGAAATTTCACCACTTTTTACGATTTCTCAATTTTGGTGATTTTCCCTAGTGGTACCCCTAGGGAAATCCGTAAAAATTCGTCGGATCCCGACGGAGCCAATTCTCGATGCGTTGTGACCGGCAAGCTTCCAGCAGCTATTCCAATCGAGTCTTCCCGAATTATTGGGCTCGGATCCAAAATTTCACCACTTTTTACGATTTCTCGATTTTGGTGATTTTCCCTAGTGGTACCCCTAGGGAAATCCGTAAAAATTCGTCGGATCCCGACGGAGCCAATTCTCGATGCGTTGTGACCGGCAAGCTTCCAACAGCTATTCCAATCGAGTCTTCCCGAATTATTGGGCTCGGATCCGAAATTTCACCACTTTTTACGATTTCTCGATTTTGGTGATTTTCCCTAGTGGTACCCCTAGGGAAATCCGTAAAAATTCGTCGGATCCCGACGGAGCCAATTCTCGATGCGTTGTGACCCGGCAAGCTTCCAGCAGCTATTCCAATCGAGTCTTCCCGAATTATTGGGCTCGGATCCGAAATTTCACCACTTTTTACGATTTCTCGATTTTGGTGATTTTCCCTAGTGGTACTGTAGACACCCCGGGTCCTGAGCAAGCCTAGATCGAAGTTACCCAATGATGATAATTGCCTTCACAGGCTTAAAAGTTTAAAAGTGATGGTTTTCTCGTCAAATTTGCATTTTAGAGTGAAAAATTAAAAAATAATAAAAAGATTTAAAAAATTAATTTGAAAAATGGGGGCTTAAAATTATGATGTTTTTAGGTCTATTTAAAATTAAAAAAAAAATAGAAAAAATAAAAAAAATAAAAAAAAATTTTCGGACCGCGAGTGTCGGGCGCGGCAGCGCGCAGGCGCGCTGACGCCCAGCTCGCAGGCGCCAGGCGCCCAGCACGCCGACGCCCAGGCGCCCAGCGCGCTGGGCGCGATTTGGCGATGCGCAGCGTCGCCAATGCTGCGCGTCGCTAAAGAGCGACGCGCTGCGCGCCGCACCGCGCGCCTCTGCGCGCGATTCTCGCCCGAGCTCCGCACGGATTTCGCGCCTCGCCGCGTGAGTGCCCGTTGTTCTATAGCGACGGGCGGCGTCCCTCTGTGGCGACGGCCTTCTGGCCGTCGGTACAGGGGTCTGATACCCTTTTCCTCTTTTTCAGCCTTTTTTCCGATTTTTTCACCCAAAAATTCCGTTTTTTATCCCATTTTTTTGGGGATTTTTGACTTCAAATTAAATTCTAAAATATTTTTTTGGGTAATTAAATAATAAAACTTGATTTTATCATTAAAAATAAAATAATTTTGGTTAAAATAGGTTTTTTTCCTTAATTAAATTAGGGCAACCTATTTTATCCTATAAATAGTTTATGATGAAATCAAAGGAGTCTCCTCCTTCTCTCCTACACATTTTTTTAGACCAGATTTTTCTCTTCATCTTCATCTTCTTCTTCCACCAAAAATTCCAGATTTATTCCCCAACCAAAAATCAAAAAGAAAATCAATTGTTTCAATTCTTTTTTTCAACATAATTTCTTCTAAACATATTTTTTTAGAGGAAGTTTTGTTGTTTGATTTAATTTTGAGACAAATAGAATAATTATTTGTTCTCAAAATTGTTTTTTAATCTTTTATTTTGTGTTCAATAAAACTTTTCATTGATTTTATTTTGAATCTCTTTTTGATAAAAAATTGATTTTGAGACAAATAAAATAATTGTTTGTCATCAAAATCTAATTTTTATTTGATAAAACTTCAATCAATTTTTCTTTATTTTAATCAATAAAACTTTTTTTGATCAAAATCATTTCTTTAGGCAAAGGTATCAATTCTTTTGTTTTTAAAGAATTTTTGATCATTTTTATTTTCATGTTTCTTGGAATAAAATTCCAATATTTTCATCATATTTCACTCTAATATTGTGAATCATCAAACAAAGAAATCGATCATCTTTTACCTTCATCGAATCCGAAACTCTGAGGGTAAACATTCTGGGCTTGTTTTTATTATTTCTTTCGGTTCACATCTCATTTATTTATGTATATTTTATTTTATTGTTTTCATTTATTTATTTTATTATATTATTTCAGATTTGATTTATTTAATTTGTTTATATATATGATTTTTATTTACATAAATATTGATTGTTTATTAATTTTAACATGTAATTAATTTATTTCACTTTAATTCATCTTATTTTTAACATGTATTAATAAATTCATTTTAATTAATCTTTTTGCCATGTAAATGGTTTATATCATTTGTGAACATATTTAATTAATCATATTGGTCATTTAATTGTTTTCATCATTCTTTAATTGTTTTCATTCATTATTCTTTTCTTTATCATTTTATATATTCTTTGATTCATTTATATTCATCATCATTATTTTTATCATGTTCATATTTTCATGTATTATTTAATTAACATGTTTTATTTTATTTTCATCACATCATTCAATCATTTATCATACATAATGCATGTTTTTCATTTATTTTAGTTTATTAACATTTTGATTCCATTATCATTCTTTTCATATCGTCTTATCTTATTTTAATTTGTTATTCATTATTTTGTATGTTTAATTGATTTAATTACTAACATTATTTTATTTGTATTTGTTTTTATGTCTAAACTCATTTTTTTCGCTTGGGCGTTTTTGCGAGCACATCGGGAGGTCCAAAAAAGGCTCGTTTGGTTTGTAATATTTTATTTAATTTTGCCATATAATTTTCTTGTAAAATTCTTTATTTAGGCTCGCTAAAAAGAAAATCACAAAAACGTTTTTATTAATTAACTTGACATTTTTTTTCTAAATAAAAGGGGACCAATGTCCTAGTTTTTCATACCCAAATAAATCATCACATCAAAACTGTTTCATAATAAATATGCATGCGAGAACCAATGTTCTCACTATTAATGAATAACCCGTTTTATGCATGTATTTGACCTTTATAAATGGGAGTTGTATTCCGCTCCTAGTGTTATTGTAATTTGTTTTTGAATGCTTTATTTTGGATTTTGCTTACATTTACCGCTTTTGATATGAATGATTGCGCCTTTAAATTAAAATTGCATTGTGTGGAAAGTTGATGAAACAATGAATTCAAAACTTAATTATGATATTAATCAAGGTATAAATAAATGAGAAGTCCCGAACCCTGCTCTGGTCTTTGGGCTCAAGAGGCTAGAGGTTATCCTCCAAGACACCTCTTGTGTCACGAGATTTAGACGTTAATCCTAGGCCTCATGGCCCAATATGGATAAAATGCGCAAGTCTTAGGCTCTCCGAGGCGAGAGAAACTTTCCCAATGTTCTATTGGGTGGCGACTCCATGAAACCTCCTTGTTGCCCAACATAGACGCACTTGCGATTTATCGCAAGCTGTTGACGGACCCACAATTGCCCCGATCGCCCACGTGCGGGCGGTCCGAACGGGCGGCCGCGGGGATCCGGCGCGCGTCACAGTGGCGACTCCGCTGGGGACATACTCGAGACTTCGATTCGAAAGTACCTTGATTAAAAATCATAATTGAGTTTTAATTTAAAAATTTCATCTTCTTTCAAAACTGCATTGCATCTCATTAGAGCCTTAGATCTATGCTAGTTTGGTCCCTCTTTTAGCCCCGGTGCGTTCCCGAAGCACGACCCCATTTTCACTCAATTTGGAGAAGTGTTAAGGATAATCACCAGCCCAAGCCTCGTACCTCAATGGTATATAAAATGGTGACCCGATCGGTCGTTATGCTCGTGATGAGATAGACCCGTCGTGCAGGGACCATGCTTGGGTAGCCTTAAAGTAACACCACCCTTTGACCAAAGCTCATGTAATGGCAATAGATACTTCCCTTAGGTGATATGAACCGTAATACCTTGCTTGCTATATGGATCATTTTGTATTGGACAAACCCAAAAAATCTGATTGGTCACCTAATCAAAGGCTTTCATGCCCCGATAGGCCCATGTCAACTTATTGGGATTGCCTAAATACATAATGATCATAACCCATCCGCTTGCGCATTAGATAAGAGATGTTACGATGCCGGTTTTCCACCGAGCACCATACGCATCCATTGGGTTCCCCGCTAACCCATGGATCAAGCCCACCTAGGAAAGAGACCGCATAACCTCGTGTGTGGGAGTAATAAGGTTGGAAGGCTCTACTTGCTTGCATGTGATTGTAAATGTTGCATAGCTCACTATCATGCATTGTATATGTCATTCATGCATCATCCTAACAATCTAATTTTTTCAGCCATCATAGATTCATCTAAGTGGACTAGAGGTTCTGACGGTCGGTTAATAAGGACAAATCTGCTCTTTGAGTTGCCGGAACTAGTGCCTGACTGGGATTCTGAGTCATTCTCATCAATCAGTGAATCCTCTCTTGAATCATCAATGGCAGAAGAACCTGGAGTTTTGACCACTCAAGACCTAGCTAGGAGGCTAGAGGACTTCGAACGGAGAGTGCTAGACATGATGGGTGCCATGGCTGAAAGGATTGCCCATCCACCTGCTGCCCCACAGCCGCCTGCTGCTCTACAGCCACAGGCAGCCCCTCCTCGGGGGCAAGCCGAACCACCTGCTGGTGGGGAGGCTCCCTTCGTTGGAGGTGCTGCTCGCCAACCCAACAATGAGCATAGAGCTGCTGCACCCATCGAGCCAAGAGGGGAAAGGATTCACAATCCCAATGATGATTTCCTAATGGAGGAGGCAGAAGAAGAGGTGCCGATAGTCCACCAAGCTGCAAGGCCCAGAGCACCCAGAGTAGAGGATGAAGCTTTAAGAGGTATGAGACAACAGATCGAAGCTATCACCCGCATGCTGTCAGCAGGCAAGGGGATCAACCCAGAAGACAGAGATCTGGGGGATGAAGAGCTGCTACCCCAAAGATTCAAGATGCCCGAGCTTCCAAAGTTTGATGGCACCTCTGACCCATCCGCCCACATCAAACAGTACACCTTGGTCATGAAAGGCACAGGGCTGAGCAAGAAGCAGAAGGTGGAATATTTCTGCCTTAGTCTGGTGGGCCCGGCAGTTGACTGGTACCACGGGTTGGATAGGAGGTCCAAAGAGGACTGGGACCTTTTGACCGAAGAATTCATGAAGCAGTACGACTGCAGCACTAGGATGGAGGTCACCCTAAAAGACCTCGAGCTTCTACAGCAGAAGAATGATGAGTCATTCCATGAGTACCTTACAAGATGGAGAAACAGGGTCATGGAGATGAAGAGGAAGCCTGACACTGCAGACCAGATTAGGCTGTTTATTAGAAACTCATGCCCTTACTTAAGGGACTTGCTCAGTTTTAAGGGGCTCAAGGGACTGGGAGTCGCTTAAGGATATCGCTATAGAAGCTGAGGCGGCTTACCTGGCAAAGAAAGCAAGCCAAAATAACTTCGCTGGGAAAGGCTATGGGAACCAGTCGGGATTTAAATCAGGCGGAGCTGGAGGCAGCAACAGCAGAAACAGTAGGACGGCAGAGGTCTCAGCTACTGGAGTTGGGCAGGGTCAGAGATACTACTCCAACTTAGGCCGCTCTCTATCCTGGGTACTGGAGAAACTAATAAAAGAAGGCAAGTTGCAACCTTTGCCATCTAGACCAGCCTTGAGTCAGGGACAGCCGGGGACATAGAGGTGATCAGTACTGCGCTTACCACCAGCACACCGGCCATTTGACTGACCATTGCCGTATTCTGAGAAACAAGATCCAGGATCTCATTGACACCAATCAGATCACAGATCCTGAGAAGAGAGAAAAGAAGAAGAAGGCAGGCTACAACGCAGTCCCCTCCACCGCGAACATGATCGTGTCTTGCAGTCCACTAGTGATATTGCTTTTGGATGCTGGAATCTTTTTCATTTCTGGAACTTTTTATTTTCTATTTGTAATAAAGAGAACAATTTGCTTATTTGTATGACATTTCTATTGATTTCATTTCGCATGATCATAACACATTACTTTGGCATTAATTCAAATAATATGGCTGCATTTAATCTCGAAACTTTGGGAAATCCCAAAGAAAATCTTGATAGCATCTGATATAACTCCTGAAGAGAGAGAGAGTCAGAGAAAAATGAAATAAGAGAGAAAAACTAGTTGCAATTAGGGGACTGGATGGAAACTCACTAAGAGCACTAGAACCTTTCTGATTACCCGTCAAAGCGATCCCTGGATAAGACGGAACCTAGAAAATGATTTAGGCAACATTTTTTTGTATAGCTCTCTAAATGACCATTTCCTACCCTTACTTCACAATCGCTTGCTAGCCCATTGAGCCTTTATACGGGTATGCTGAATGCGTGCCAATTTGTTGTTACACATGTAAAACTATCCCCTCGCCTAAAATGATTTTGGCTTCCCCTTAAAAGAGTGGCCGCTCTAAAAAGAATGGATGTACATTTGAACAATTTTTCTTTGGACTATCGAAATTGCCTTGGTAAGGGCGAGTTTACACTTTGAAAAAAAAAAGCAAAAAAAAACAAAAAGACACTCAAAACAGTAACCAATTGACTAGTTTCAATAATTACCCTTTTATTGTTATTCTGATCTCAAGGAGCTGAAATGTTACCGAGCCCAAATTCAAGAATACCTTTGTATATACAACTGAGCTGAGAATGGTTCATCCATCAGTCGAGAAAATATTGCGGCCATTTTTCTCTAGCGACCTGATCCTCCTTTGATAGCCATCTACCTAAGCCTAACATTACAACCAAAGTAAGACCTTTTGATTCTTGGTTCAGTCTTATCCAATTAGCGAAGATGACCTTCTAATAAGGTTTGGTACGTAAGAAGAGGCATATGGTGTTTCTTGAGCTTCAAGCGAGGAGCCACGAGTGCATTCATGCATTCGAGTTAAGTCTCATCCCCAAAGTTGCATCTATAATTCACATTCAAAGAAAAAGATTAAGAGTTGAGAGAAAATCGTCAATCATAAAATCCGAGAGGGCTGATTGATAACAGGAGTTTGATGCTTTCAAGATCTATCTCGAGATTAGCTAAAGTCTTGTATTTTTTAAAATCAATGCCAAAATAATGGTCATGCTTAATGAAATCAAATTGAAACACATGCATTTATGCAATGATGTGGTCAGAACAGTTCTCTTTGTGTGACCGAAGTCGCCTATTGTCCACCGCTCGAGTGCTTCAGCCGATTCATCCTGCTATCAAATGAGAAGAATCAAGCTCATGCAACCATGTCCTAAGACTCCCTAAAGATTCTTGCCAACAACTTCAGCAATCTTAAAAAAAAAAAAAAAAAAAAAAGAGCCGTTAGAGTGAAAACCGTAACTGGCGCTCTAAGCAAAAACTAGGCAAAAGGATAGGGTGAAAACCTGAAAACAGGCAGTCTGTCCTTTTAAAAAAAAAAAAGAAGAAAGAGAAAAGCCGCTGGATTGGGTTGGGTCCGTTCCAGGCAAAAAAATAAGGCACAGGGTTATGTGAAAATCCACAAAGGACGCATCTCCCACTAAGAAAAGCTAGTGTGAAAATCCACAAGGGACACACTACCTTCAATTAATGACTACAGGTACCGGATGAGAATCTCGCAATCCCAAAGGGCATGAAAATCAAAAGCAGCTCAAAAGGCATCAATTATATCGCAAATCACAGCTAGCCCGGCTATCATCTTCAAGTTCACATAGATGAATTTTTATCTTGCATTCCTGCATTACTCATGCATTTCACTTGCATGCTCACCATTTTTGCATAGTTTAGTTTCCTTATTTTGCAGAAAGAGAGGCTTGAGGCGGACACCGGCAAAAGCCGAGTGATGACATCGGTCAAATCATCAATCAAAACCTCAACTCATTCATCAATCCAGACATCGATCAAAACATATATCCAAGCCTCAACTCAATCATCAATCCACATACCAGCTTAATCATCAATCCAAGCACCATCCAAAGACTTCTCAGGGAGCAGCAAACCGAAGACTTCTCAGGGAGCAGAAAATCGAAGACTTCTCAGGGAGCAGCAAATCCAAGACTTCTCAGGGAGCAGAAAATCGAAGACTTCTCAAGGAACAGAAAATCGAAGACTTCTCAGGGAGCAGAAAACCGAAGACTTCTCAGGGAGCAGAAAATCAAAGACTTCTCAGGGAGCAGAAAATCGAAGACTTCTCAGGGAGCAGCAAACCGAAGACTTCTCAGGGAGCAGAAAATCGAAGACTTCTCAGGGAGCAGCAAACCGAAGACTTCTCAGGGAGCAGAAAATCGAAGACTTCTCAGGGAGCAGCAAACCGAAGACTTCTCAGGGAGCAGAAAATCGAAGACTTCTCAGGGAGCAGTAAACCGAAGACTTCTCAGGGAGCAGCAAACTGAAGACCTCTCAGGGGGCAAACAAACAATCAATGAACCGAAGACCTCTCAGGGGGCAAACAATCAATGAACCGAAGACCTCTCAGGGGGCAAACAATCAATGAACCGAAGACCTCTCAGGGGGCAAACAATCAATGAACCGAAGACCTCTCAGGGGGCAAACAATCAATGAACTGAATACCTCTCAGGGGGCAAATGGCAAAGAACTGAAGACCTCTCTGGGGGAGCACAGTTCCAAAATTCACAGCGGTTAGCACGATGGCGGCACAACCCACAAGAGGTTAGCACGACCACGGCACTACCAATTCACAGCGGTTAGCACGATGGCGGCACAACCCACAAGAGGTTAGCACGACCACGGCACTACCAATTCACAGCGGTTAGCACGATGGCGGCACAACCCACAAGAGGTTAGCACGACCACGGCACTACCAATTCACAGCGGTTAGCACGATGGCGGCACAACCCACAAGAGGTTAGCACGACCACGGCACTACCAATTCACATAGGTTAGCACGATGGCGGCACTACCCACAAGAGGTTAGCACGACCACGGCATTACCTGTTACAACCAAAAGACAGCAACATCTATCATCATAACTCCATCAAGCAGGAAAGACGGCCGACTCAGGTACGCGTCTCTTTCCTTTTCTTCTTTGAGTTTAGGCTCACCTAGACACTAGTGTACTAGATTCCCCTAAACTGGGGGCAACTGTAGACACCGGGTCCTGAGTAAGCCTAGATCGAAGTTACCCAATGATGATAATTGCCTTCACAGGCTTAAAAGGTTAAAAGTGATGGTTTTCTCGTCAAATTTGCATTTTAGAGTGAAAAATTAAAAAATAATAAAAAAGATTTAAAAAATTAATTTTGAAAAATGGGGGCTTAAAATTATGATGTTTTTAGTCTATTTAAAATTTAAAAAAAAATAGAAAAAATAAAAAAAAATAAAAAAAAAATTTCGGACCGCGAGTGTCGGGCGCGGCAGCGCGCAGGCGCGCTGGCGCCCAGCTCGCAGGCGCCAGGCGCCCAGCACGCCGACGCCCGCGCTGGGCGCGATTTGGCGACGCGCAGCGTCTCCAATGCTGCGCGTCGCTAAAGAGCGACGCGCAGCGTTGCGCGCTGCGCGCCTCTGCGCGCGATTCTCGCCCGAGCTCCGCGCGGATTTTGCGCCTCGCCGCGTGAGTGCCCGTCGCTCTATAGCGACGGGCGGCGTCCCTCTGTGGCGACGGCCTTCTGGCCGTCGGTACAGGGTCTGATACCCTTTTCCTCTTTTTCAGCCTTTTTTCCGATTTTTTCACCCAAAAATCCGTTTTTTATCCCATTTTTTTGGGATTTTTGACTTCAAATTAAATTCTAAAATATTTTTTTGGGTAATTAAATAATAAAACTTGATTTTATCATTAAAAATAAAATAATTTTGGGTTAAAATAGTTTTTTTCCTTAATTAAATTAGGGCAACCTATTTTATCCTATAAATAGTTTATGATGAAATCAAAGGAGTCTCCTCCTTCTCTCCTACACATTTTTTTAGACCAGATTTTTCTCTTCATCTTCATCTTCATCTTCTTCTTCCACCAAAAATTCCATATTTATTCCCCAACCAAAAATCAAAAAGAAAATCAATTGTTTCAATTCTTTTTTTCAACATAATTTCTTCTAAATATATTTTTTAGAGGAAGTTTTGTTGTTTGATTTAATTTTTGAGACAAATAGAATAATTATTTGTTCTCAAAATTGTTTTTTAATCTTTTATTTTGTGTTCAATAAAACTTTTTCATTGATTTTGTTTTGAATCTCTTTTTGATAAAAAATTGATTTTGAGACAAATAAAATAATTGTTTGTCATCAAAATCTAATTTTTATTTGATAAAACTTCAATCAATTTTTCTTTATTTTAATCAATAAAACTTTTTTTGATCAAAATCATTTCTTTAGGCAAAGGTATCAATTCTTTGTTTTTAAAGAATTTTTGATCATTTTTATTTTCATGTTTCTTGGAATAAAATTCCAATATTTTCATCATATTTCACTCTAATATTGTGAATCATCAAACAAAGAAATCGATCATCTTTTACCTTCATCGAATCCGAAACTCTGAGGGTAAACATTCTGGGCTTGTTTTTATTATTTCTTTCGGTTCACATCTCATTTATTTATGTATATTTTATTTTATTGTTTTCATTTATTTATTTTATTATTTATTTCAGATTTGATTTATTTAATTTGTTTATATATATGATTTTTATTTACATAAATATTGATTGTTTATTAATTTTAACATGTAATTAATTTATTTCACTTTAATTCATCATTATTTTTAACATGTAATTAATAAATTCATTTTAATTAATCTTTTTGCCATGTAAATGGTTTATATCATTTGTGAACATATTTAATTAATCATATTGGTCATTTAATTGTTTTCATCATTCTTTAATTGTTTTCATTCATTATTCTTTTCTTTATCATTTTATATATTCTTTGATTCATTTATATTCATCATCATTATTTTTATCATGTTCATATTTTCATGTATTATTTAATTAACATGTTTTATTTTATTTTCATCACATCATTCAATCATTTATCATACATAATGCATGTTTTTCATTTATTTTAGTTTATTAACATTTTGATTCCATTATCATTCTTTTCATATCGTCTTATCTTATTTTAATTTGTTATTCATTATTTTGTATGTTTAATTGATTTAATTACTAACATTATTTTATTTGTATTTGTTTTTATGTCTAAACTCATTTTTTTCGCTTGGGCGTTTTTGCGAGCACATCGGGAGGTCCAAAAAAGGCTCGTTTGGTTTGTAATATTTTATTTAATTTTGCCATATAATTTTCTTGTAAAATTCTTTATTTAGGCTCGCTAAAAAGAAAATCACAAAAACGTTTTTATTAATTAACTTGACATTTTTTTTCTAAATAAAAGGGGACCAATGTCCTAGTTTTTCATACCCAAATAAATCATCACATCAAAACTGTTTCATAATAAATATGCATGCGAGGACCAATGTTCTCACTATTAATGAATAACCCGTTTTATGCATGTATTTGACCTTTATAAATGGGAGTTGTATTCCGCTCCTAGTGTTATTGTAATTTGTTTTTGAATGCTTTATTTTGGATTTTGCTTACATTTACCGCTTTTGATATGAATGATTGCGCCTTTAAATTAAAATTGCATTGTGTGGAAAGTTGATGAAACAATGAATTCAAAACTTAATTATGATATTAATCAAGGTATAAATAAATGAGAAGTCCCGAACCCTGCTCTGGTCTTTGGGCTCAAGAGGCAAGAGGTTATCCTCCAAGACACCTCTTGTGTCACGAGATTTAGAGGTTAATCCTAGGCCTCATGGCCCAATATGGATAAAATGCGCAAGTCTTAGGCTCTCCGAGGCGAGAGAAACTTTCCCAATGTTCTATTGGGTGGCGACTCCATGAAACCTCCTTGTTGCCCAACATAGACGCACTTGCGATTTATCGCAAGCTGTTGACGGACCCACAATTGCCCCGATCGCCCACGTGCGGGCGGTCCGAACGGGCGGCCGCGGGGATCCGGCGCGCGTCACAGGTACCCCTAGGGAAATCCGTAAAAATTCGTCGGATCCCGACGGAGCCAATTCTCGATGCGTTGTGACCGGCAAGCTTCCAGCAGCTATTCCAATCGAGTCTTCCCGAATTATTGGGCTCGGATCCGAAATTTCACCACTTTTTACGATTTCTCGATTTTGGTGATTTTCCCTAGTGGTACCCCTAGGAAAATCCGTAAAAATTCGTCGGATCCCGACGGAGCCAATTCTCGATGCGTTGTGACCGGCAAGCTTCCAGCAGCTATTCCAATCGAGTCTTCCCGAATTATTGGGCTCGGATCCGAAATTTCACCACTTTTTACGATTTCTCGATTTTGGTGATTTTCCCTAGTGGTACCCCTAGGGAAATCCGTAAAAATTCGTCGGATCCCGACGGAGCCAATTCTCGATGCGTTGTGACCGGCAAGCTTCCAGCAGCTATTCCAATCGAGTCTTCCCGAATTATTGGGCTCGGATCCGAAATTTCACCACTTTTTACGATTTCTCGATTTTGGTGATTTTCCCTGGTGGTACCCCTAGGGAAATCCGTAAAAATTCGTCGGATCCCGACAGAGCCAATTCTCGATGCGTTGTGACCGGCAAGCTTCCAGCAGCTATTCCAATCGAGTCTTCCCGAATTATTGGGCTCGGATCCGAAATTTCACCACTTTTTACGATTTCTCGATTTTGGTGATTTTCCCTGGTGGTACCCCTAGGGAAATCCGTAAAAATTCGTCGGATCCCGACGGAGCCAATTCTCGATGCGTTGTGACCGGCAAGCTTCCAGCAGCTATTCCAATCGAGTCTTCCCAAATTATTGGGCTCGGATCCGAAATTTCACCACTTTTTACGATTTCTCGATTTTGGTGATTTTCCCTGGTGGTACCCCTAGGGAAATCCGTAAAAATTCGTCGGATCCCGACGTAGCCAATTCTCGATGCGTTGTGACCGGCAAGCTTCCAGCAACTATTCCAATCGAGTCTTCCCGAATTATTGGGCTCGGATCCGAAATTTCACCACTTTTTACGATTTCTCGATTTTGGTGATTTTCCCTGGTGGTACCCCTAGGGAAATCCGTAAAAATTCGTCGGATACCGACGGAGCCAATTCTCGATGCGTTGTGACCGGCAAGCTTCCAGCAGCTATTCCAATCGAGTCTTCCCGAATTATTGGGCTCGGATCCGAAATTTCACCACTTTTTACGATTTCTCGATTTTGGTGATTTTCCCTAGTGGTACCCCTAGGGAAATCCGTAAAATTCGTCGGATCTCGACGGAGCCAATTCTCGATGCGTTTGTGACCGGCAAGCTTCCAGCAGCTATTCCAATCGAGTCTTCCCGAATTATTGGGCTCGAATCCAAAATTTCACCACTTTTTACGATTTCTCGATTTTAGTGATTTTCCCTAGTGGTACCCCTAGGGAAATCCGTAAAAATTCGTCGGATCCCGACGGAGCCAATTCTCGATGCGTTGTGACGGCAAGCTTCCAGCAGCTATTCCAATCGAGTCTTCCCGAATTATTGGGCTCGGATCCGAAATTTCACCACTTTTACGATTTCTCGATTTTGGTGATTTTCCCTAGTGGTACCCCTAGGGAAATCCGTAAAAATTCGTCGGATCCCGACGGAGCCAATTCTCGATGCGTTGTGACCGCAAGCTTCCAGCAGCTATTCCAATCGAGTCTTCCCGAATTATTGGGCTCGGATCCGAAATTTTACCACTTTTTTACGATTTCTCGATTTTGGAGATTTTCCCTGGTGGTACCCCTAGGGAAATCCGTAAAAATTCGTCGGATCCGACGGAGCCAATTCTAGATGCGTTGTGACCGGCAAGCTTCCAGCAGCTATTCCAATCGAGTCTTCCCGAATTATTGGGCTCGGATCCAAAATTTCACCACTTTTTACGATTTTTTCGATTTTGGTGATTTTCCCTGGTGGTACCCCTAGGGAAATCCGTAAAAATTCGTCGGATCCCGACGGAGCCGATTCTCGATGCGTTGTGACCGGCAAGCTTCCAGCAGCTATTCCAATCGAGTCTTCCCGAATTATTGGGCTCGGATCCGAAATTTCACCACTTTTTATGATTTCTCGATTTTGGTGATTTTCCCTGGTGGTACCCCTAGGGAAATCCGTAAAAATTCGTCGGATCCCGACGGAGCCAATTCTCGATGCGTTGTGACCGGCAAGCTTCCAGCAGCTATTCCAATCGAGTCTTCCCGAATTATTGGGCTCGGATCCGAAATTTCACCACTTTTTACGATTTCTCGATTTTGGTGATTTTCCCTGGTGGTACCCCTAGGGAAATCCGTAAAAATTCGTCGGATCCCGACGGAGCCAATTCTCGATGCGTTGTGACCGGGCAAGCTTCCAGCAGCTATTCAATCGAGTCTTCCCGGAATTATTGGGCTCGGATCCGAAATTTCACCACTTTTTACGATTTCTCGATTTTGGTGATTTTCCCTGGTGGTACCCCATAGGGAAATCCGTAAAAATTCGTCGGATCCCGACGGAGCCAATTCTCGATGCGTTGTGACCGGCAAGCTTCCAGCAGCTATTCCAATCGAGTCTTCCCGAATTATTGGGCTCGGATCCGAAATTTCACCACTTTTTACGATTTCTCGATTTTGGTGATTTTCCCTGGTGGTACCCCTAGGGAAATCCGTAAAAATTCGTCGGATCCCGACGGAGCGATTCTCGATGCGTTGTGACCGGCAAGCTTCCAGCAGCTATTCCAATTGAGTCTTCCCGAATTATTGGGCTCGGATCCGAAATTTCACCACTTTTTACGATTTCTCGATTTTGGTGATTTTCCCTGGTGGTACCCCTAGGGAAATCCGTAAATATTCGTCGGATCCCGACGGAGCCAATTCTCGATGCGTTGTGACCGGCAAGCTTCCAGCAGCTATTCCAATCGAGTCTTCCCGAATTATTGGGCTCGGATCCGAAATTTCACCACTTTTTACGATTTCTCGATTTTGGTGATTTTCCCTGGTGGTACCCCTAGGGAAATCCGTAAAAATTCGTCGGATCCCGACGGAGCCAATTCTCGATGCGTTGTGACCGGCAAGCTTCCAGCAGCTATTCCAATCGAGTCTTCCCGAATTATTGGGCTCGGATCCGAAATTTCACCACTTTTTACGATTTCTCGATTTTGGTGATTTTCCCTAGTGGTACCCCTAGGGAAATCCGTAAAAATTCGTCGGATCCCGACGGAGCCAATTCTCGATGCGTTGTGACCGGCAAGCTTCCAGCAGCTATTCCAATCGAGTCTTCCCAAATTATTGGGCTCGAATCCGAAATTTCACCACTTTTTACGATTTCTCGATTTTGGTGATTTTCCCTGGTGGTACCCCTTGGGAAATCCGTAAAAATTCGTCGGATCCCGACGGAGCCAATTCTCGATGCGTTGTGACCGGCAAGCTTCCAGCAGCTATTCCAATCGAGTCTTCCCGAATTATTGGGCTCGGATCCGAAATTTCACCACTTTTTACGATTTCTCGATTTTGGTGATTTTTCCCTGGTGGTACCCCTAGGGAAATCCGTAAAAAATTCGTCGGATCCCGACGGAGCCGATTCTCGATGCGTTGTGACCGGCAAGCTTCCAGCAGCTATTCCAATCGAGTCTTCCCGAATTATTGGGCTCGGATCCGAAATTTCACCACTTTTTACGATTTCTCGATTTTGGTGATTTTCCCTGGTGGTACCCCTAGGGAAATCCGTAAAAATTCGTCGGATCCCGACGGAGCCAATTCTCGATGCGTTGTGACCGGCAAGCTTCCAGCAGCTATTCCAATCGAGTCTTCCCGAATTATTGGGCTCGGATCCGAAATTTCACCACTTTTTACGATTTCTCGATTTTGGTGATTTTCCCTAGGTGGTACCCCTAGGGAAATCCGTAAAAATTCGTCGGATCCCGACGGAGCCAATTCTCGATGCGTTGTGACCGGCAAGCTTCCAGCAGCTATTCCAATCGAGTCTTCCCGAATTATTGGGCTCGGATCCGAAATTTCACCACTTTTTACGATTTCTCGATTTTGGTGATTTTCCCTAGTGGTACCCCTAGGGAAATCCGTAAAAAATCGTCGGATCCCGACGGAGCCAATTCTCGATGCGTTTGTGACCGGCAAGCTTCCAGCAGCTATTCCAATCGAGTCTTCCCGAATTATTGGGCTCGGATCCGAAATTTCACCACTTTTTACGATTCTCGATTTTGGTGATTTTCCCTGGTGGTACCCCTAGGAAATCCGTAAAAATTCGTCGGATCCCGACGGAGCCAATTCTCGATGCGTTGTGACCGGCAAGCTTCCAGCAGCTATTCCAATCGAGTCTTCCCGAATTATTGGGCTCGGATCCGAAATTTCACCACTTTTTATGATTTCTCGATTTTGGTGATTTTCCCTGGTGGTACCCCTAGGGAAATCCGTAAAAATTCGTCGGATCCCGACGGAGCCGATTCTCGATGCGTTGTGACCGGCAAGCTTCCAGCAGCTATTCCAATCGAGTCTTCCGAATTATTGGGCTCGGATCCGAAATTTCACCACTTTTTACGATTTCTCGATTTTGGTGATTTTCCCTAGTGGTACCCCTAGGGAAATCCGTAAAAATTCGTCGGATCCCGACGGAGCCAATTCTCGATGCGTTGTGACCGGCAAGGTTCCAGCAGCTATTCCAATCGAGTCTTCCCGAATTATTGGGCTCGGATCCGAAATTTCACCACTTTTTACGATTTCTCGATTTTGGTGATTTTCCCTAGTGGTACCCCTAGGGAAATCGTAAAAATTCGTCGGATCCCGACGGAGCCAATTCTCGATGCGTTGTGACCGGCAAGCTTCCAGCAGCTATTCCAATCGAGTCTTCCCGAATTATTGGGCTCGGATCCGAAATTTCACCACTTTTTACGATTTTCTCGATTTTGGTGATTTTTCCCTAGTGGTACCCCTAGGGAAATCCGTAAAAATTCGTCGGATCCCGACGGAGCCAATTCTCGATGCGTTGTGACCGGCAAGCTTCCAGCAGCTATTCCAATCGAGTCTTCCCGAATTATTGGGCTCGGATCCGAAATTTCACCACTTTTTACGATTTCTCGATTTTGGTGATTTTCCCTAGTGGTACCCCTAGGGAAATCCGTAAAAATTCGTCGGATCCCGACGGAGCCAATTCTCGATGCGTTGTGACCGGCAAGCTTCCAGCAGCTATTCCAATCGAGTCTTCCCGAATTATTGGGCTCGGATCCGAAATTTCACCACTTTTTACGATTTCTCGATTTTGGTGATTTTCCCTAGTGGTACCCCTAGGGAAATCCGTAAAAATTCGTCGGATCCCGACGGAGCCAATTCTCGATGCGTTGTGACCGGCAAGCTTCCAGCAGCTATTCCAATCGAGTCTTCCCGAATTATTGGGCTCGGATCCGAAATTTCACCACTTTTTACGATTTCTCGATTTTGGTGATTTTCCCTAGTGGTACCCCTAGGGAAATCCGTAAAAATTCGTTGGATCCCGACGGAGCCAATTCTCGATGCGTTGTGACCGGAAAGCTTCCAGCAGCTATTCCTATCGAGTCTTCCCGAATTATTGGGCTCGGATCCGAAATTTCACCACTTTTTACGATTTCTCGATTTTGGTGATTTTCCCTAGTGGTACCCCTAGGGAAATCCATAAAAATTCGTCGGATCCCGACGGAGCCAATTCTCGATGCGTTGTGACCGGCAAGCTTCCAGCAGCTATTCCAATCGAGTCTTCCCGAATTATTGGGCTCGGATCCGAAATTTCACCACTTTTTACGATTTCTCGATTTTGGTGATTTTCCCTAGTGGTACCCCTAGGGAAATCCGTAAAAATTCGTCGGATCCCGACGGAGCCAATTCTCGATGCGTTGTGACCGGCAAGCTTCCAGCAGCTATTCCGATCGAGTCTTCCCGAATTATTGGGCTCGGATCCGAAATTTCACCACTTTTTACGATTTCTCGATTTTGGTGATTTTCCCTAGTGGTACCCCTAGGGAAATCCGTAAAAATTCGTCGGATCCCGACGGAGCCAATTCTCGATGCGTTGTGACCGGCAAGCTTCCAGCAGCTATTCCGATCGAGTCTTCCCGAATTATTGGGCTCGGATCCGAAATTTCACCACTTTTTACGATTTCTCGATTTTGGTGATTTTCCCTAGTGGTACCCCTAGGGAAATCCGTAAAAATTCGTCGGATCCCGACGGAGCCAATTCTCGATGCGTTGTGACCGGGCAAGCTTCCAGCAGCTATTCCGATCGAGTCTTCCCGAATTATTGGGCTCGGATCCGAAATTTCACCACTTTTTACGATTTCTCGATTTTGGTGATTTTCCCTAGTGGTACCCCTAGGGAAATCCGTAAAAATTCGTCGGATCCCGACGGAGCCAATTCTCGATGCGTTGTGACCGACAAGCTTCCAGCAGCTATTCCGATCGAGTCTTCCCGAATTATTGGGCTCGGATCCGAAATTTCACCACTTTTTACGATTTCTCGATTTTGGTGATTTTCCCTAGTGGTACCCCTAGGGAAAATCCGTAAAAATCGTCGGATCCCGATGGAGCCAATTCTCGATGCGTTGTGACCGGCAAGCTTCCAGCAGCTATTCCGATCGAGTCTTCCCGAATTATTGGGCTCGGGATCCGAAATTTCACCACTTTTTACGATTTCTCGATTTTGGTGATTTTCCTAGTGGTACCCCTAGGGAAATCCGTAAAAATTCGTCGGATCCCGACGGAGCCAATTCTCGATGCGTTGTGACCGGCAAGCTTCCAGCAGCTATTCCGATCGAGTCTTCCCGAATTATTGGGCTCGGATCCGAAATTTCACCACTTTTTACGATTTCTCGATTTTGGTGATTTTCCCCTAGTGGTACCCCTAGGGAAATCCGTAAAAATTCGTCGGATCCCGACGGAGCCAATTCTCGATGCGTTGTGACCGGCAAGCTTCCAGCAGCTATTCCGATCGAGTCTTCCCGAATTATTGGGCTCGGATCCGAAATTTCACCACTTTTTACGATTTCTCGATTTTGGTGATTTTCCCTAGTGGTACCCCTAGGGAAATCCGTAAAAATTCGTCGGATCCCGACGGAGCCAATTCTCGATGCGTTGTGACCGGCAAGCTTCCAGCAGCTATTCCGATCGAGTCTTCCCGAATTATTGGGCTCGGATCCGAAATTTCACCACTTTATACGATTTCTCGATTTTGGTGATTTTCCCTAGTGGTACCCCTAGGGAAATCCGTAAAAATTCGTCGGATCCCGACGGAGCCAATTCTCGATGCGTTGTGACCGGCAAGCTTCCAGCAGCTATTCCGATCGAGTCTTCCCGAATTATTGGGCTCGGATCCGAAATTTCACCACTTTTTACGATTTCTCGATTTTGGTGATTTTCCCTAGTGGTACCCCTAGGGAAATCCGTAAAAATTCGTCGGATCCCGACGGAGCCAATTCTCGATGCGTTGTGACCGGCAAGCTTCCAGCAGCTATTCCGATCGAGTCCTTCCCGAATTATTGGGCTCGGATCCGAAATTTCACCAACTTTTTACGATTTCTCGATTTTGGTGATTTTCCCTAGTGGTACCCCTAGGGAAATCCGTAAAATTCGTCGGATCCCGACGGAGCCAATTCTCGATGCGTTGTGACCGGCAAGCTTCCAGCAGCTATTCCGATCGAGTCTTCCCGAATTATTGGGCTCGGATCCGAAATTTCACCACTTTTTACGATTTCTCGATTTTGGTGATTTTCCCTAGTGGTACCCCTAGGGAAATCCGTAAAAATTCGTCGGATCCCGACGGAGCCAATTCTCGATGCGTTGTGACCGGCAAGCTTCCAGCAGCTATTCCGATCGAGTCTTCCCGAATTATTGGGCTCGGATCCGAAATTTCACCACTTTTTACGATTTCTCGATTTTGGTGATTTTCCCTAGTGGTACCCCTAGGGAAATCCGTAAAAATTCGTCGGATCCCGACGGAGCCAATTCTCGATGCGTTGTGACCGGCAAGCTTCCAGCAGCTATTCCGATCGAGTCTTCCCGAATTATTGGGCTCGGATCCGAAATTTCACCACTTTTTACGATTTCTCGATTTTGGTGATTTTCCCTAGTGGTACCCCTAGGGAAATCCGTAAAAATTCGTCGGATCCCGACGGAGCCAATTCTCGATGCGTTGTGACCGGCAAGCTTCCAGCAGCTATTCCGATCGAGTCTTCCCGAATTATTGGGCTCGGATCCGAAATTTCACCACTTTTTACGATATCTCGATTTTGGTGATTTTCCCTAGTGGTACCCCTAGGGAAATCCGTAAAAATTCGTCGGATCCCGACGGGAGCCAATTCTCGATGCGTTGTGACCGGCAAGCTTCCAGCAGCTATTCCGATCGAGTCTTCCCGAATTATTGGGCTCGGATCCGAAATTTCACCACTTTTTACGATTTCTCGATTTTGGTGATTTTCCCTAGTGGTACCCCTAGGGAAATCCGTAAAAATTCGTCGGATCCCGACGGAGCCAATTCTCGATGCGTTGTGACCGGCAAGCTTCCAGCAGCTATTCCGATCGAGTCTTCCCGAATTATTGGGCTCGGATCCGAAATTTCACCACTTTTTACGATTTCTCGATTTTGGTGATTTTCCCTAGTGGTACCCCTAGGGAAATCCGTAAAAATTCGTCGGATCCCGACGGAGCCAATTCTCGATGCGTTGTGACCGGCAAGCTTCCAGCAGCTATTCCGATCGAGTCTTCCGAATTATTGGGCTCGGATCCGAAATTTCACCACTTTTTACGATTTCTCGATTTTGGTGATTTTTCCTAGTGGTACCCCTAGGGAAATCCGTAAAAATTCGTCGGATCCCGACGGAGCCAATTCTCGATGCGTTGTGACCGGCAAGCTTCCAGCAGCTATTCCGATCGAGTCTTCCCGAATTATTGGGCTCGGATCCGAAATTTCACCACTTTTTACGATTTCTCGATTTTGGTGATTTTCCCTAGTGGTACCCCTAGGGAAATCCGTAAAAATTCGTCGGATCCCGACGGAGCCAATTCTCGATGCGTTGTGACCGGCAAGCTTCCAGCAGCTATTCCGATCGAGTCTTCCCGAATTATTGGGCTCGGATCCGAAATTTCACCACTTTTTACGATTTCTCGATTTTGGTGATTTTCCCTAGTGGTACCCCTAGGGAAATCCGTAAAAATTCGTCGGATCCCGACGGAGCCAATTCTCGATGCGTTGTGACCGGCAAGCTTCCAGCAGCTATTCCGATCGAGTCTTCCCGAATTATTGGGCTCGGATCCGAAATTTCACCACTTTTTACGATTTCTCGATTTTGGTGATTTTCCCTAGTGGTACCCCTAGGGAAATCCGTAAAAATTCGTCGGATCCCGACGGAGCCAATTCTCGATGCGTTGTGACCGGCAAGCTTCCAGCAGCTATTCCAGATCGAGTCTTCCCGAATTATTGGGCTCGGATCCGAAATTTCACCACTTTTTACGATTTCTCGATTTTGGTGATTTTCCCTAGTGGTACCCCTAGGGAAATCCGTAAAAATTCGTCGGATCCCGACGGAGCCAATTCTCGATGCGTTGTGACCGGCAAGCTTCCAGCAGCTATTCCGATCGAGTCTTCCCGAATTATTGGGCTCGGATCCGAAATTTCACCACTTTTTACGATTTCTCGATTTTGGTGATTTTTCCCTAGTGGTACCCCTAGGAAATCCGTAAAAATTCGTCGGATCCCGACGGAGCCAATTCTCGATGCGTTGTGACCGCAAGCTTCCAGCAGCTATTCCGATCGAGTCTTCCCGAATTATTGGGCTCGGATCCGAAATTTCACCACTTTTTACGATTTCTCGATTTTGGTGATTTTCCCTAGTGGTACCCCTAGGGAAATCCGTAAAAATTCGTCGGATCCCGACGGAGCCAATTCTCGATGCGTTGTGACCGGCAAGCTTCCAGCAGCTATTCCAATCGAGTCTTCCCGAATTATTGGGCTCGGATCCGAAATTTCACCACTTTTTACGATTTCTCGATTTTGGTGATTTTCCCTAGTGGTACCCCTAGGGAAATCCGTAAAAATTCGTCGGATCCCGACGGAGCCAATTCTCGATGCGTTGTGACCGGCAAGCTTCCAGCAGCTATTCGATCGAGTCTTCCCGAATTATTGGGCTCGGATCCGAAATTTCACCACTTTTTACGATTTCTCGATTTTGGTGATTTTTCCCTAGTGGTACCCCTAGGGAAATCCGTAAAAATTCGTCGGATCCCGACGGAGCCAATTCTCGATGCGTTGTGACCGGCAAGCTTCCAGCAGCTATTCCAATCGAGTCTTCCCGAATTATTGGGCTCGGATCCGAAATTTCACCACTTTTTACGATTTCTCGATTTTGGTGATTTTCCCTAGTGGTACCCCTAGGGAAATCCGTTAAAAATTCGTCGGATCCCGACGGAGCCAATTCTCGATGCGTTGTGACCGGCAAGCTTCCAGCAGCTATTCCAATCGAGTCTTCCCGAATTATTGGGCTCGGATCCGAAATTTCACCACTTTTTACGATTTCTCGATTTTGGTGATTTTCCCTAGTGGTACCCTAGGGAAATCCGTAAAAATTCGTCGGATCCCGACGGAGCCAATTCTCGATGCGTTGTGACCGGCAAGCTTCCAGCAGCTATTCCAATCGAGTCTTCCCGAATTATTGGGCTCGGATCCGAAATTTCACCACTTTTTACGATTTCTCGATTTTGGTGATTTTCCCTAGTGGTACCCCTAGGGAAATCCGTAAAAATTCGTCGGATCCCGACGGAGCCAATTCTCGATGCGTTGTGACCGGCAAGCTTCCAGCAGCTATTCCAATCGAGTCTTCCCGAATTATTGGGCTCGGATCCGAAATTTCACCACTTTTTACGATTTCTCGATTTTGGTGATTTTCCCTAGTGGTACCCCTAGGGAAATCCGTAAAAATTCGTCGGATCCCGACGGAGCCAATTCTCGATGCGTTGTGACCGGCAAGCTTCCAGCAGCTATTCCAATCGAGTCTTCCCGAATTATTGGGCTCGGATCCGAAATTTCACCACTTTTTACGATTTCTCGATTTTGGTGATTTTCCCTAGTGGTACCCCTAGGGAAATCCGTAAAAATTCGTCGGATCCCGACGGAGCCAATTCTCGATGCGTTGTGACCGGCAAGCTTCCAGCAGCTATTCCAATCGAGTCTTCCCAATTATTGGGCTCGGATCCGAAATTTCACCACTTTTTACGATTTCTCGATTTTGGTGATTTTCCCTAGTGGTACCCCTAGGGAAATCCGTAAAAATTCGTCGGATCCCGACGGAGCCAATTCTCGATGCGTTGTGAGCGGCAAGCTTCCAGCAGCTATTCCAATCGAGTCTTCCCGAATTATTGGGCTCGGATCCGAAATTTCACCACTTTTTACGATTTCTCGATTTTGGTGATTTTCCCTAGTGGTACCCCTAGGGAAATCCGTAAAAATTCGTCGGATCCCGACGGAGCCAATTCTCGATGCGTTGTGACCGGCAAGCTTCCAGCAGCTATTCCAATCGAGTCTTCCCGAATTATTGGGCTCGGATCCGGAAATTTCACCACTTTTTACGATTTCTCGATTTTGGTGATTTTCCCTAGTGGTACCCCTAGGGAAATCCGTAAAAATTCGTCGGATCCCGACGGAGCCAATTCTCGATGCGTTGTGACCGGCAAGCTTCCAGCAGCTATTCCAATCGAGTCTTCCCGAATTATTGGGCTCGGATCCGAAATTTCACCACTTTTTACGATTTCTCGATTTTGGTGATTTTCCCTAGTGGTACCCCTAGGGAAATCCGTAAAAATTCGTCGGATCCCGACGGAGCCAATTCTCGATGCGTTGTGAGCGGCAAGCTTCCAGCAGCTATTCCGATCGAGTCTTCCCGAATTATTGGGCTCGGATCCGAAATTTCACCACTTTTTACGATTTCTCGATTTTGGTGATTTTCCCTAGTGGTACCCCTAGGGAAATCCGTAAAAATTCGTCGGATCCCGACGGAGCCAATTCTCGATGCGTTGTGACCGGCAAGCTTCCAGCAGCTATTCCAATCGAGTCTTCCCGAATTATTGGGGCTCGGATCCGAAATTTCACCACTTTTTACGATTTCTCGATTTTGGTGATTTTCCCTAGTGGTACCCCTAGGGAAATCCGTAAAAATTCGTCGGATCCCGACGGAGCCAATTCTCGATGCGTTGTGACTGGCAAGCTTCCAGCAGCTATTCCAATCGAGTCTTCCCGAATTATTGGGCTCGGATCCGAAATTTCACCACTTTTTACGATTTCTCGATTTTGGTGATTTTCCCTAGTGGTACCCTAGGGAAATCCGTAAAAATTCGTCGGATCCCGACGGAGCCAATTCTCGATGCGTTGTGAGCCGGCAAGCTTCCAGCAGCTATTCCGAATCGAGTCTTCCCGAATTATTGGGCTCGGATCCGAAATTTCACACTTTTTACGATTTCTCGATTTTGGTGATTTTCCCTAGTGGTACCCCTAGGGAAATCCGTAAAAATTCGTCGGATCCCGACGGAGCCAATTCTCGATGCGTTGTGACCGGCAAGCTTCCAGCAGCTATTCCAATCGAGTCTTCCCGAATTATTGGGCTCGGATCCGAAATTTCACCACTTTTTACGATTTCTCGATTTGGTGATTTTCCCTAGTGGTACCCCTAGGGAAATCCGTAAAAATTCGTCGGATCCCGACGGAGCCAATTCTCGATGCGTTGTGACCGGCAAGCTTCCAGAAGCTATTCCAATCGAGTCTTCCCGAATTATTGGGCTCGGATCCGAAATTTCACCACTTTTTACGATTTCTCGATTTTGGTGATTTTTCCCTAGTGGTACCCCTAGGGAAATCCGTAAAAATTCGTCGGATCCCGACGGAGCCAATTCTCGATGCGTTGTGACCGGCAAGCTTCCAGCAGCTATTCCAATCGAGTCTTCCCCGAATTATTGGGCTCGGATCCGAAATTTCACCACTTTTTACGATTTCTCGATTTTGGTGATTTTCCCTAGTGGTACCCCTAGGGAAATCCGTAAAAATTCGTCGGATCCCGACGGAGCCAATTCTCGATGCGTTGTGACCGGCAAGCTTCCAGCAGCTATTCCAATCGAGTCTTCCCGAATTATTGGGCTCGGGATCCGAAATTTCACCACTTTTTACGATTTCTCGATTTTGGTGATTTTCCCTAGTGGTACCCCTAGGGAAATCCGTAAAAATTCGTCGGATCCCGACGGAGCCAATTCTCGATGCGTTGTGACCGGCAAGCTTCCAGCAGCTATTCCAATCGAGTCTTCCCGAATTATTGGGCTCGGATCCGAAATTTCACCACTTTTTACGATTTCTCGATTTTGGTGATTTTTCCCTAGTGGTACCCCTAGGGAAATCCGTAAAAATTCGTCGGATCCCGACGGAGCCAATTCTCGATGCGTTGTGACCGGCAAGCTTCCAGCAGCTATTCCAATCGAGTCTT
This sequence comes from Excoecaria cochinchinensis, assembly GCA_947683425.1. Taxonomy (NCBI): domain Eukaryota; kingdom Viridiplantae; phylum Streptophyta; class Magnoliopsida; order Malpighiales; family Euphorbiaceae; genus Excoecaria; species Excoecaria cochinchinensis. The sequence goes on along the minus strand of CANTUQ010000445.1, from coordinate 3,091 downwards.
CCCGAATTATTGGGCTCGGATCCGAAATTTCACCACTTTTTACGATTTCTCGATTTTGGTGATTTTCCCTAGTGGTACCCCTAGGGAAATCCGTAAAAATTCGTCGGATCCCGACGGAGCCAATTCTCGATGCGTTGTGACCGGCAAGCTTCCAGCAGCTATTCCAATCGAGTCTTCCCGAATTATTGGGCTCGGATCCGAAATTTCACCACTTTTTACGATTTCTCGATTTTGGTGATTTTCCCTAGTGGTACCCCTAGGGAAATCCGTAAAAATTCGTCGGATCCCGACGGAGCCAATTCTCGATGCGTTGTGACCGGCAAGCTTCCAGCAGCTATTCCAATCGAGTCTTCCCGAATTATTGGGCTCGGATCCGAAATTTCACCACTTTTTACGATTTCTCGATTTTGGTGATTTTCCCTAGTGGTACCCCTAGGGAAATCCGTAAAAATTCGTCGGATCCCGACGGAGCCAATTCTCGATGCGTTGTGACCGGCAAGCTTCCAGCAGCTATTCCAATCGAGTCTTCCCGAATTATTGGGCTCGGATCCGAAATTTCACCACTTTTTACGATTTCTCGATTTTGGTGATTTTCCCTAGTGGTACCCCTAGGGAAATCCGTAAAAATTCGTCGGATCCCGACGGAGCCAATTCTCGATGCGTTGTGACCGGCAAGCTTCCAGCAGCTATTCCAATCGAGTCTTCCCGAATTATTGGGCTCGGATCCGAAATTTCACCACTTTTTACGATTTCTCGATTTTGGTGATTTTCCCTAGTGGTACCCCTAGGGAAATCCGTAAAAATTCGTCGGATCCCGACGGAGCCAATTCTCGATGCGTTTGTGACCGGCAAGCTTCCAGCAGCTATTCCAATCGAGTCTTCCCGAATTATTGGGCTCGGATCCGAAATTTCACCACTTTTTACGATTTCTCGATTTTGGTGATTTTCCCTAGTGGTACCCCTAGGGAAATCCGTAAAAATTCGTCGGATCCCGACGGAGCCAATTCTCGATGCGTTGTGACCGGCAAGCTTCCAGCAGCTATTCCAATCGAGTCTTCCCGAATTATTGGGCTCGGATCCGAAATTTCACCACTTTTTACGATTTCTCGATTTTGGTGATTTTCCCTAGTGGTACCCCTAGGGAAATCCGTAAAAATTCGTCGGATCCCGACGGAGCCAATTCTCGATGCGTTGTGACCGGCAAGCTTCCAGCAGCTATTCCGATCGAGTCTTCCCGAATTATTGGGCTCGGATCCGAAATTTCACCACTTTTTACGATTTCTCGATTTTGGTGATTTTCCCTAGTGGTACCCCTAGGGAAATCCGTAAAAATTCGTCGGATCCCGACGGAGCCAATTCTCGATGCGTTGTGACCGGCAAGCTTCCAGCAGCTATTCGAATCGAGTCTTCCCGAATTATTGGGCTCGGATCCGAAATTTCACCACTTTTTACGATTTCTCGATTTTGGTGATTTTCCCTAGTGGTACCCCTAGGGAAATCCGTAAAAATTCGTCGGATCCCGACGGAGCCAATTCTCGATCGCGTTGTGACCGGCAAGCTTCCAGCAGCTATTCCAATCGAGTCTTCCCGAATTATGGGCTCGGATCCGAAATTTCACCACTTTTTACGATTTCTCGATTTTGGTGATTTTCCCTAGTGTACCCCTAGGGAAATCCGTTAAAAATTCGTCGGATCCCGACGGAGCCAATTCTCGATGCGTTGTGACCGGCAAGCTTCCAGCAGCTATTCCGATCGAGTCTTCCCGAATTATTGGGCCTCGGATCCGAAATTTCACCACTTTTACGATTTCTCGATTTTGGTGATTTTCCCTAGTGGTACCCCTAGGGAAATCCGTAAAAATTCGTCGGATCCCGACGGAGCAATTCTCGATGCGTTGTGACCGGCAAGCTTCCAGCAGCTATTCCGATCGAGTCTTCCCGAATTATTGGGCTCGGATCCGAAATTTCACCACTTTTTACGATTTCTCGATTTTGGTGATTTTCCCTAGTGGTACCCCTAGGGAAATCCGTAAAAATTCGTCGGATCCCGACGGAGCCAATTCTCGATGCGTTGTGACCGGCAAGCTTCCAGCAGCTATTCCAATCGAGTCTTCCCGAATTATTGGGCTCGGATCCGAAATTTCACCACTTTTTACGATTTCTCGATTTTGGTGATTTTTCCCTAGTGGTACCCCTAGGGAAATCCGTAAAAATTCGTCGGATCCCGACGGAGCCAATTCTCGATGCGTTGTGACCGGCAAGCTTCCAGCAGCTATTCCAATCGAGTCTTCCCGAATTATTGGGCTCGGATCCGAAATTTCACCACTTTTTACGATTTCTCGATTTTGTGATTTTCCCTAGTGGTACCCCTAGGAAATCCGTTAAAAATTCGTCGGATCCCGACGGAGCCAATTCTCGATGCGTTGTGACCGGCAAGCTTCCAGCAGCCTATTCCAATCGAGTCTTCCCGAATTATTGGGCTCGGATCCGAAATTTCACCACTTTTTACGATTTCTCGATTTTGGTGATTTTCCCTAGTGGTACCCCTAGGGAAATCCGTAAAAATTCGTCGGATCCCGACGGAGCCAATTCTCGATGCGTTGTGAACGGCAAGCTTCCAGCAGCTATTCCAATCGAGTCTTCCCGAATTATTGGGGCTCGGATCCGAAATTTCACCACTTTTACGATTTCTCGATTTTGGTGATTTTCCCTAGTGGTACCCCTAGGGAAATCCGTAAAATTCGTCGGATCCCGACGGAGCCAATTCTCGATGCGTTGTGACCGGCAAGCTTCCAGCAGCTATTCCAATCGAGTCTTCCCGAAATTATTGGGCTCGGATCCGAAATTTCACCACTTTTTACGATTTCTCGATTTTGGTGATTTTCCCTAGTGGTACCCCTAGGGAAATCCGTAAAAATTCGTCGGATCCCGACGGAGCCAATTCTCGATGCGTTGTGACCGGCAAGCTTCCAGCAGCTATTCGAATCGAGTCTTCCGAATATTGGGCTCGGATCCGAAATTTCACCACTTTTTACGATTTCTCGATTTTGGTGATTTTCCCTAGGGTCCCCGATGGTGATACCTGAACACTA
>CANTUQ010000444.1:0-112010 GCA_947683425.1 Excoecaria cochinchinensis | reverse complement strand
GTGACCGGCAAGCTTCCAGTAGCTGTCCCGGTCGAGTTCTCCCGAATTATTGGGCTCGGATCCGAAATTTCACCACTTTTTACGATTTCTCGATTTTGGTGATTTTCCCTAGTGGTACCCCTAGGGAAATCCGTAAAAATTCGTCGGATTCGACGAAGCAATTCTCGATGCGTTGTGACCGGCAAGCTTCAGTAGCTGTCCCCGTCGAGTTCTCCCGAATTATTGGGCTCGGATCCGAAATTTCACCACTTTTTACGATTTCTCGATTTTGGTGATTTTCCCTTGTGGTACCCCTAGGGAAATCCGTAAAATTTCGTCGGATTCCGACGAAGCCAATTCTCGATGCGTTGTGACCGGCAAGCTTCCAGTAGCTGTCCCGGTCGAGTTCTCCCGAATTATTGGGCTCGGATCCGAAAATTTCACCACTTTTTACGATTTCTCGATTTTGGTGATTTTCCCTAGTGGTACCCCTAGGGAAATCCGTAAAAATTCGTCGGATTCCGACGAAGCCAATTCTCGATGCGTTGTGACCGGCAAGCTTCCAGTAGCTGTCCCCGGTCGAGTTCTCCCGAATTATTGGGCTCGGATCCGAAATTTCACCACTTTTTACGATTTCTCGATTTTGGTGATTTTCCCTTAGTGGTACCCCTAGGGAAATCCGTAAAAATTCGTCGGATTTCCGACGAAGCCAATTCTCGATGCGTTGTGACCGGCAAGCTTCCAGTAGCTGTCCCGGTCGAGTTCTCCCGAATTATTGGGCTCGGATCCGAAATTTCACCACTTTTTACGATTTCTCGATTTTGGTGATTTTCCCTAGTGGTAACCCTAGGGAAATCCGTAAAAAATTCGTCGGATTCCGACGAAGCCAATTCTCGATGCGTTGTGACCGGCAAGCTTCCAGTAGCTGTCCCGGTCGAGTTCTCCCGAATTATTGGGCTCGGATCCGAAATTTCACCACTTTTTACGATTTCTCGATTTTGGTGATTTTCCCTAGTGGTAACCCTAGGGAAATCCGTAAAAATTCGTCGGATTCCGACGAAGCAATTCTCGATGCGTTGTGACCGGCAAGCTTCCAGTAGCTGTCCCGGTCGAGTTCTACCGAATTATTGGGCTCGGATCCGAAATTTCACCACTTTTTACGATTTCTCAATTTTGGTGATTTTCCCTAGTGGTACCCCTAGGGAAATCCGTAAAAATTCGTCGGATTCCGACGAAGCCAATTCTCGATGCGTTGTGACCGGCAAGCTTCCAGTAGCTGTCCCGGTCGAGTTCTCCCGAATTATGGGCTCGGATCCGAAATTTCACACTTTTTACGATTTCTCGATTTTGGTGATTTTCCCTAGTGGTACCCTAGGAAATCCGTAAAAATTCGTCGTATTCCGAGAAGCCAATTCTCGATGCGTTGTGACCGGCAAGCTTCCAGTAGCTGTCCCGGTCGAGTTCTCCCGAATTATTGGGCTCGGATCCGAAATTTCACCACTTTTTACGACTTCTCGATTTTGGTGATTTTTCCCTAGTGGTACCCCTAGGGAAATCCGTAAAAATTCGTCGGATTCCGACGAAGCCAATTCTCGATGCGTTGTGACCGGCAAGCTTCCAGTAGCTGTCCCGGTCGAGTTCTCCCGAATTATTGGGCTCGGATCCGAAATTTCACCACTTTTTACGATTTCTCGATTTTGTGATTTTCCCTAGTGGTACCCTAGGGAAATCCGTAAAAATTCGTCGGATTCCGACGAAGCCAATTCTCGATGCGTTGTGACCGGCAAGCTTCCAGTAGCTGTCCCGGTCGAGTTCTCCCGAATTATTGGGCTCGGATCGAAATTTCACCACTTTTTACGATTTCTCGATTTTGGTGATTTTCCCTAGTGGTACCCCTAGGGAAATCCGTAAAAATTCGTCGGATTCCGACGAAGCCAATTCTCGATGCGTTGTGACCGGCAAGCTTCCAGTAGCTGTCCCGGTCGAGTTCTCCCGAATTATTGGGCTCGGATCCGAAATTTCACCACTTTTTACGATTTCTCGATTTTGGTGATTTTCCCTAGTGGTACCCCTAGGGAAATCCGTAAAAATTCGTCGATTCCGACGAAGCCAATTCTCGATGCGTTGTGACCGGCAAGCTTCCAGTAGCTGTCCCGGTCGAGTTCTCCCGAATTATTGGGCTCGTATCCGAAATTTCACCACTTTTTACGATTTCTCGATTTTGGTGATTTTCCCTAGTGGTACCCCTAGGGAAATCCGTAAAAATTCGTCGGATTCCGACGAAGCCAATTCTCGATGCGTTGTGATCGGCAAGCTTACAGTAGCTGTCCCGGTCGAGTTCTACCGAATTATTGGGCTCGGATCCGAAATTTCACCACTTTTTACGATTTCTCGATTTTGGTGATTTTCCCTAGTGGTACACCTAGGGAAAACCGTAAAAATTCGTCGGATTCCGACGAAGCCAATTCTCGATGCGTTGTGAACGGCAAGCTTCCAGTAGCTGTCCCGCTCCAGTTCTCCCGAATTATTGGGCTCGGATCCGAAATTTCACCACTTTTTACGATTTCTCGATTTTGGTGATTTTCCCTAGTGGTACCCCTAGGGAAATCCGTAAAAATTCGTCGGATTCCGACGAAGCCAATTCTCGATGCGTTGTGACCGGCAAGCTTCCAGTAGCTGTCCCGGTCGAGTTCTCCCGAATTATTGGGCTCGGATCCGAAATTTCACCACTTTTTACGATTTCTCGATTTTGGTGATTTTCCCTAGTGGTACCCCTAGGGAAATCCGTAAAAATTCGTCGGATTCCGACGAAGCCAATTCTCGATGCGTTGTGACCGGCAAGCTTCCAGTAGCTGTCCCGGTCGAGTTCTCCCGAATTATTGGGCTCGGATCCGAAATTTCACCACTTTTTACGATTTCTCGATTTTGGTGATTTTCCCTAGTGGTACCCCTAGAAAAATCCGTAAAAATTCGTCGGATTCCGACGAAGCCAATTCTCGATGCGTTGTGACCGGCAAGCTTCCAGTAGCTGTCCCGGTCGAGTTCTCCCGAATTATTGGGCTCGGATCCGAAATTTCACCACTTTTTACGATTTCTCGATTTTGGTGATTTTCCCTAGTGGTACCCCTAGGGAAATCCGTAAAAATTCGTCGGATTCCGACGAAGCCAATTCTCGATGCGTTGTGACCGGCAAGCTTCCAGTAGCTGTCCCGGTCGAGTTCTCCCGAATTATTGGGCTCGGATCCGAAATTTCACCACTTTTTACGATTTCTCGATTTTGGTGATTTTCCCTAGTGGTACCCCTAGGGAAATCCGTAAAAATTCGTCGGATTCCGACGAAGCCAATTCTCGATGCGTTGTGACCGGCAAGCTTCCAGTAGCTGTCCCGGTCGAGTTCTCCCGAATTATTGGGCTCGGATCCGAAATTTCACCACTTTTTACGATTTCTCGATTTTGGTGATTTTCCCTAGTGGTACCCCTAGGGAAATCCGTAAAAATTCGTCGGATTCCGACGAAGCCAATTCTCGATGCGTTGTGACCGGCAAGCTTCCAGTAGCTATCCCGGTCGAGTTCTCCCGAATTATTGGGCTCGGATCCGAAATTTCACCACTTTTTACGATTCCTCGATTTTGGTGATTTTCCCTAGTGGTACCCCTAGGGAAATCCGTAAAAATTCGTCGGATTCCGACAAAGCCAATTCTCGATGCGTTGTGACCGGCAAGCTTCCAGTAGCTATCCCGGTCGAGTTCTCCCGAATTATTGGGCTCGGATCCGAAATTTCATCACTTTTTACGATTCCTCGATTTTGGTGATTTTCCCTAGAGGTACCCCTAGGGAAATCCGTAAAAATTCGTCGGATTCCGACGAAGCCAATTCTCGATGCGTTGTGACCGGCAAGCTTCCAGTAGCTATCCCGGTCGAGTTCTCCCGAATTATTGGGCTCGGATCCGAAATTTCACCACTTTTTACGATTCCTCGATTTTGGTGATTTTCCCTAGTGGTACCCCTAGGGAAATCCGTAAAAATTCGTCGGATTCCGACGAAGCCAATTCTCGATGCGTTGTGACCGGCAAGCTTCCAGTAGCTATCCCGGTCGAGTTCTCCCGAATTATTGAGCTCGAATCCGAAATTTCAACACTTTTTACGATTCCTCGATTTTGGTGATTTTCCCTAGTGGTACCCCTAGGGAAATCCTTAAAAATTCGTCGGATTCCGACGAAGCCAATTCTCGATGCGTTGTGACCGGCAAGCTTCCAGTAGCTATCCCGGTCGAGTCCTCCCGAATTATTGGGCTCGGATCCGAAATTTCACCACTTTTTATGATTCCTCGATTTTGGTGATTTTCCCTAGTGGTACCCCTAGGGAAATCCGTAAAAATTCGTCGGATTCCGACGAAGCCAATTCTCGATGCGTTGTGACCGGCAAGCTTCCAGTAGCTATCCCGGTCGAGTTCTCCCGAATTATTGGGCTCGGATCCAAAATTTCACCACTTTTTACGATTCCTCGATTTTGGTGATTTTCCCTAGTGGTACCCCTAGGGAAATCCGTAAAAATTCGTCGGATTCCGACGAAGCCAATTCTCGATTCGTTGTGACCGGCAAGCTTCCAGTAGCTATCCCGGTCGAGTTCTCCCGAATTATTGGGCTCGGATCCGAAATTTCACCACTTTTTACGATTCCTCGATTTTGGTGATTTTCCCTAGTGGTATCCCTAGGGAAATCCGTAAAAATTCGTCGGATTCCGACGAAGCCAATTCTCGATGCGTTGTGACCGGCAAGCTTCCAGTAGCTATCCCGGTCGAGTTCTCCCGAATTATTGGGCTCGGATCCGAAATTTCACCACTTTTTACGATTCCTCGATTTTGGTGATTTTCCCTAGAGGTACCCCTAGGGAAATCCGTAAAAATTCGTCGGATTCCGACGAAGCCAATTCTCGATGCGTTGTGACCGGCAAGCTTCCAGTAGCTATCCCGGTCGAGTTCTCCCGAATTATTGGGCTCGGATCCGAAATTTCACCACTTTTTACGATTCCTCGATTTTGGTGATTTTCCCTAGTGGTACCCCTAGGGAAATCCGTAAAAATTCGTCGGATTCCGACGAAGCCAATTCTCGATGCGTTGTGACCGGCAAGCTTCCACTAGCTATCCCGGTCGAGTTCTCCCGAATTATTGGGCTCGGATCCGAAATTTCACCACTTTTTACGATTCCTCGATTTTGGTGATTTTCCCTAGTGGTACCCCTAGGGAAATCCTTAAAAATTCGTCGGATTCCGACGAAGCCAATTCTCGATGCGTTGTGACCGGCAAGCTTCCAGTAGCTATCCCGGTCGAGTTCTCCCGAATTATTGGGCTCGGATCCGAAATTTCACCACTTTTTACGATTCCTCGATTTTGGTGATTTTCCCTAGAGGTACCCCTAGGGAAATCCGTAAAAATTTGTCGGATTCCGACGAAGCCAATTCTCGATGCGTTGTGACCGGCAAGCTTCCAGTAGCTATCCCGGTTGAGTTCTCCCGAATTATTGAGCTCGGATCCGAAATTTCACCACTTTTTACGATTCCTCGATTTTGGTGATTTTCCCTAGTGGTACCCCTAGGGAAATCCGTAAAAATTCGTCGGATTCCGACGAAGCCAATTCTCGATGCGTTGTGACCGGCAAGCTTCCAGTAGCTATCCCGGTCGAGTTCTCCCGAATTATTGGGCTCGGATCCGAAATTTCACCACTTTTTACGATTCCTCGATTTTGGTGATTTTCCCTAGTGGTACCCCTAGGGAAATCCGTAAAAATTCGTCGGATTTCGACGAAGCCAATTCTCGATGCGTTGTGACCGGCAAGCTTCCAGTAGCTATCCCGGTCGAGTCCTCCCGAATTATTGGGCTCGGATCCGAAATTTCACCACTTTTTATGATTCCTCGATTTTGGTGATTTTCCCTAGTGGTACCCCTAGGGAAATCCGTAAAAATTCGTCGGATTCCGACGAAGCCAATTCTCGATGCGTTGTGACCGGCAAGCTTCCAGTAGCTATCCCGGTCGAGTTCTCCCGAATTATTGGGCTCGGATCCGAAATTTCACCACTTTTTACGATTCCTCGATTTTGGTGATTTTCCCTAGTGGTACCCCTAGGGAAATCCGTAAAAATTCGTCGGATTCCGACGAAGCCAATTCTCGATTCGTTGTGACCGGCAAGCTTCCAGTAGCTATCCCGGTCGAGTTCTCCCGAATTATTGGGCTCGGATCCGAAATTTCACCACTTTTTACGATTCCTCGATTTTGGTGATTTTCCCTAGTGGTACCCCTAGGGAAATCCGTAAAAATTCGTCGGATTCCGACGAAGCCAATTCTCGATGCGTTGTGACCGGCAAGCTTCCACTAGCTATCCCGGTCGAGTTCTCCCGAATTATTGGGCTCGGATCCGAAATTTCACCACTTTTTACGATTCCTCGATTTTGGTGATTTTCCCTAGTGGTACCCCTAGGGAAATCCTTAAAAATTCGTCGGATTCCGACGAAGCCAATTCTCGATGCGTTGTGACCGGCAAGCTTCCAGTAGCTATCCCGGTCGAGTTCTCCCGAATTATTGGGCTCGGATCCGAAATTTCACCACTTTTTACGATTCCTCGATTTTGGTGATTTTCCCTAGAGGTACCCCTAGGGAAATCCGTAAAAATTCGTCGGATTCCGACGAAGCCAATTCTCGATGCGTTGTGACCGGCAAGCTTCCAGTAGCTATCCCGGTCGAGTTCTCCCGAATTATTGAGCTCGGATCCGAAATTTCACCACTTTTTACGATTCCTCGATTTTGGTGATTTTCCCTAGTGGTACCCCTAGGGAAATCCGTAAAAATTCGTCGGATTCCGACGAAGCCAATTCTCGATGCGTTGTGACCGGCAAGCTTCCAGTAGCTATCCCGGTCGAGTTCTCCCGAATTATTGGGCTCGGATCCGAAATTTCACCACTTTTTACGATTCCTCGATTTTGGTGATTTTCCCTAGTGGTACCCCTAGGGAAATCCGTAAAAATTCGTCGGATTCCGACGAAGCCAATTCTCGATGCGTTGTGACCGGCAAGCTTCCAGTAGCTATCCCGGTCGAGTTCTCCCGAATTATTGGGCTCGGATCCGAAATTTCACCACTTTTTACGATTCCTCGATTTTGGTGATTTTCCCTAGTGGTACCCCTAGGGAAATCCGTAAAAATTCGTCGGATTCCGACGAAGCCAATTCTCGATGCGTTGTGACCGGCAAGCTTCCAGTAGCTATCCCGGTCGAGTTCTCCAGAATTATTGGGCTCGGATCCGAAATTTCACCACTTTTTACGATTCCTCGATTTTGGTGATTTTCCCTAGTGGTACCCCTAGGGAAATCCGTAAAAATTCGTCGGATTCCGACGAAGCCAATTCTCGATGCGTTGTGACCGGAAAGCTTCCAGTAGCTATCCCGGTCGAGTTCTCCCGAATTATTGGGCTCGGATCCGAAATTTCACCACTTTTTACGATTCCTCGATTTTGGTGATTTTCCCTAGTGGTATCCCTAGGGAAATCCGTAAAAATTCGTCGGATTCCGACGAAGCCAATTCTCGATGCGTTGTGACCGGCAAGCTTCCAGTAGCTATCCCGGTCGAGTTCTCCCGAATTATTGGGCTCGGATCCGAAATTTCACCACTTTTTACGATTCCTCGATTTTGGTGATTTTCCCTAGAGGTACCCCTAGGGAAATCCGTAAAAATTCGTCGGATTCCGACGAAGCCAATTCTCGATGCGTTGTGACCGGCAAGCTTCCAGTAGCTATCCCGGTCGAGTTCTCCCGAATTATTGGGCTCGGATCCGAAATTTCACCACTTTTTACGATTCCTCGATTTTGGTGATTTTCCCTAGTGGTACCCCTAGGGAAATCCGTAAAAATTCGTCGGATTTCGACGAAGCCAATTCTCGATGCGTTGTGACCGGCAAGCTTCCAGTAGCTATCCCGGTCGAGTTCTCTTGAATTATTGGGCTCGGATCCGAAATTTCACCACTTTTTACGATTCCTCGATTTTGGTGATTTTCCCTAGTGGTACCCCTAGGGAAATCCGTAAAAATTCGTCGGATTCCGACGAAGCCAATTCTCGATGCGTTGTGACCGGCAAGCTTCCACTAGCTATCCCGGTCGAGTTCTCCCGAATTATTGGGCTCGGATCCGAAATTTCACCACTTTTTACGATTCCTCGATTTTGGTGATTTTCCCTAGTGGTACCCCTAGGAAAATCCGTAAAAATTCGTCGGATTCCGACGATGCCAATTCTCGATGCGTTGTGACCGGAAAGCTTCCAGTAGCTATCCCGGTCGAGTTCTCCCGAATTATTGGGCTCGGATCCGAAATTTCACCACTTTTTACGATTCCTCGATTTTGGTGATTTTCCCTAGTGGTACCCCTAGGGAAATCGGTAAAAATTCGTCGGATTCCGACGAAGCCAATTCTCGATGCGTTGTGACCGGCAAGCTTCCAGTAGCTATCCCGGTCGAGTTCTCCCGAATTATTGGGCTCGGATCCGAAATTTCACCACTTTTTACGATTCCTCGATTTTGGTGATTTTCCCTAGTGGTACCCCTAGGAAAATCCGTAAAAATTCGTCGGATTCCGACGAAGCCAATTCTCGATGCGTTGTGACCGGAAAGCTTCCAGTAGCTATCCCGGTCGAGTTCTCCCGAATTATTGGGCTCGGATCCGAAATTTCACCACTTTTTACGATTCCTCGATTTTGGTGATTTTCCCTAGTGGTACCCCTAGGGAAATCGGTAAAAATTCGTCGGATTCCGACGAAGCCAATTCTCGATGCGTTGTGACCGGCAAGCTTCCAGTAGCTATCCCGGTCGAGTTCTCCCGAATTATTGTGCTCGGATCCGAAATTTCACCACTTTTTACGATTCCTCGATTTTGGTGATTTTCCCTAGTGGTACCCCTAGGGAAATCCGTAAAAATTCGTCGGATTCCGACGAAGCCAATTCTCGATGCGTTGTGACCGGCAAGCTTCCAGTAGCTATCCCGGTCGAGTTCTCCCGAATTATTGGGCTCGGATCCGAAATTTCACCACTTTTTACGATTCCTCGATTTTGGTGATTTTCCCTAGTGGTACCCCTAGGGAAATCCGTAAAAATTCGTCGGATTCCGACGAAGCCAATTCTCGATGCGTTGTGACCGGCAAGCTTCCAGTAGCTATCCCGGTCGAGTTCTCCCGAATTATTGGGCTCGGATCCGAAATTTCACCACTTTTTACGATTCCTCGATTTTGGTGATTTTCCCTAGTGGTACCCCTAGGGAAATCCGTAAAAATTCGTCGGATTCCGACGAAGCCAAATCTCGATGCGTTGTGACCGGCAAGCTTCCAGTAGCTATCCCGGTCGAGTTCTCCAGAATTATTTTGCTCGGATCCGAAATTTCACCACTTTTTACGATTCCTCGATTTTGGTGATTTTCCCTAGTGGTACCCCTAGGGAAATCCGTAAAAATTCGTCGGATTCCGACGAAGCCAATTCTCGATGCGTTGTGACCGGCAAGCTTCCAGTAGCTATCCCGGTCGAGTCCTCCCGAATTATTGGGCTCGGATCCGAAATTTCACCACTTTTTACGATTCCTCGATTTTGGTGATTTTCCCTAGTGGTACCCCTAGGGAAATCCGTAAAAATTCGTCGGATTCCGACGAAGCCAATTCTCGATGCGTTGTGACCGGCAAGCTTCCAGTAGCTATCCCGGTCGAGTCCTCCCGAATTATTGGGCTCGGATCCGAAATTTCACCACTTTTTACGATTCCTCGATTTTGGTGATTTTCCCTAGTGGTACCCCTAGGGAAATCCGTAAAAATTCGTCGGATTCCGACGAAGCCAATTCTCGATGCGTTGTGACCGGCAAGCTTCCAGTAGCTATCCCGGTCGAGTTCTCCCGAATTATTGGGCTCGGATCCGAAATTTCACCACTTTTTACGATTCCTCGATTTTGGTGATTTTCCCTAGTGGTACCCCTAGGGAAATCCGTAAAAATTCGTCGGATTCCGACGAAGCCAATTCTCGATGCGTTGTGACCGGCAAGCTTCCAGTAGCTATCCCGGTCGAGTTCTCCCGAATTATTGGGCTCGGATCCTAAATTTCACCACTTTTTACGATTCCTCGATTTTGGTGATTTTTCCTAGTGGTACCCCTAGGGAAATCCGTAAAAATTCGTCGGATTCCGACGAAGCCAATTCTCGATGCGTTGTGACCGGCAAGCTTCCAGTAGCTATCCCGGTCGAGTTCTCCCGAATTATTGGGCTCGGATCCGAAATTTCACCACTTTTTACGATTCCTCGATTTTGGTGATTTTCCCTAGTGGTACCCCTAGGAAAATCCGTAAAAATTCGTCGGATTCCGACGAAGCCAATTCTCGATGCGTTGTGACCGGCAAGCTTCCAGTAGCTATCCCGGTCGAGTTCTCCCGAATTATTGGGCTCGGATCCGAAATTTCACCACTTTTTACGATTCCTCGATTTTGGTGATTTTCCCTAGTGGTACCCCTAGGGAAATCCGTAAAAATTCGTCGGATTCCGACGAAGCCAATTCTCGATGCGTTGTGACCGGCAAGCTTCCAGTAGCTATCCCGGTCGAGTCCTCCCGAATTATTGGGCTCGGATCCGAAATTTCACCACTTTTTACGATTCCTCGATTTTGATGATTTTCCCTAGTGGTACCCCTAGGGAAATCCGTAAAAATTCGTCGGATTCCGACGAAGCCAATTCTCGATGCGTTGTGACCGGCAAGCTTCCAGTAGCTATCCCGGTCGAGTCCTCCCGAATTATTGGGCTCGGATCCGAAATTTCACCACTTTTTACGATTCCTCGATTTTGGTGATTTTCCCTAGTGGTACCCCTAGGGAAATCCGTAAAAATTCGTCGGATTCCGACGAAGCCAATTCTCGATGCGTTGTGACCGGCAAGCTTCCAGTAGCTATTCCGGTCGAGTCCTCCCGAATTATTGGGCTCGGATCCGAAATTTCACCACTTTTTACGATTCCTCGATTTTGGTGATTTTCCCTAGTGGTACCCCTAGGGAAATCCGTAAAAATTCGTCGGATTCCGACGAAGCCAATTCTCGATGCGTTGTGACCGGCAAGCTTCCAGTAGCTATCCCGGTCGAGTCCTCCCGAATTATTGGGCTCGGATCCGAAATTTCACCACTTTTTACGATTCCTCGATTTTGGTGATTTTCCCTAGTGGTACCCCTAGGGAAATCCGTAAAAATTCATCGGATTCCGACGAAGCCAATTCTCGATGCGTTGTGACCGGCAAGCTTCCAGTAGCTATCCCGGTCGAGTTCTCCCGAATTATTGGGCTCGGATCCGAAATTTCACCACTTTTTACGATTCCTCGATTTTGGTGATTTTCCCTAGTGGTACCCCTAGGGAAATCCGTAAAAATTCGTCGGATTCCGACGAAGCCAATTCTCGATGCGTTGTGACCGGCAAGCTTCCAGTAGCTATCCCGGTCGAGTTCTCCCGAATTAGTGGGCTCGGATCCGAAATTTCACCACTTTTTACGATTCCTCGATTTTGGTGATTTTCCCTAGTGGTACCCCTAGGGAAATCCGTAAAAATTCATCGGATTCCGACGAAGCCAATTCTCGATGCGTTGTGACCGGCAAGCTTCCAGTAGCTATCCCGGTCGAGTTCTCCCGAATTATTGGGCTCGGATCCGAAATTTCACCACTTTTTACGATTCCTCGATTTTGGTGATTTTCCCTAGTGGTACCCCTAGGGAAATCCGTAAAAATTCGTCGGATTCCGACGAAGCCAATTCTCGATGCGTTGTGACCGGCAAGCTTCCAGTAGCTATCCCGGTCGAGTTCTCCCGAATTATTGGGCTCGGATCCGAAATTTCACCACTTTTTACGATTCCTCGATTTTGGTGATTTTCCCTAGTGGTACCCCTAGGGAAATCCGTAAAAATTCGTCGGATTCCGACGAAGCCAATTCTCGATGCGTTGTGACCGGCAAGCTTCCAGTAGCTATCCCGGTCGAGTTCTCCCGAATTATTGGGCTCGGATCCGAAATTTCACCACTTTTTACGATTCCTCGATTTTGGTGATTTTCCCTAGTGGTACCCCTAGGGAAATCCGTAAAAATTCGTCGGATTCCGACGAAGCCAATTCTCGATGCGTTGTGACCGGCAAGCTTCCAGTAGCTATCCCGGTCGAGTTCTCCCGAATTATTGGGCTCGGATCCGAAATTTCACCACTTTTTACGATTCCTCGATTTTGGTGATTTTCCCTAGTGGTACCCCTAGGGAAATCCGTAAAAATTCATCGGATTCCGACGAAGCCAATTCTCGATGCGTTGTGACCGGCAAGCTTCCAGTAGCTATCCCGGTCGAGTCCTCCCGAATTACTGGGCTCGGATCCGAAATTTCACCACTTTTTACGATTCCTCGATTTTGGTGATTTTCCCTAGTGGTACCCCTAGGGAAATCCGTAAAAATTCGTCGGATTCCGACGAAGCCAATTCTCGATGCGTTGTGACCGGCAAGCTTCCAGTAGCTATTCCGGTCGAGTCCTCCCGAATTATTGGGCTCGGATCCGAAATTTCACCACTTTTTACGATTCCTCGATTTTGGTGATTTTCCCTAGTGGTACCCCTAGGGAAATCCGTAAAAATTCGTCGGATTCCGACGAAGCCAATTCTCGATGCGTTGTGACCGGCAAGCTTCCAGTAGCTATCCCGGTCGAGTCCTCCCGAATTATTGGGCTCGGATCCGAAATTTCACCACTTTTTACGATTCCTCGATTTTGGTGATTTTCCCTAGTGGTACCCCTAGGGAAATCCGTAAAAATTCGTCGGATTCCGACGAAGCCAATTCTCGATGCGTTGTGACCGGCAAGCTTCCAGTAGCTATCCCGGTCGAGTTCTCCCGAATTATTGGGCTCGGATCCGAAATTTCACCACTTTTTACGATTCCTCGATTTTGGTGATTTTCCCTAGTGGTACCCCTAGGGAAATCCGTAAAAATTCGTCGGATTCCGACGAAGCCAATTCTCGATGCGTTGTGACCGGCAAGCTTCCAGTAGCTATCCCGGTCGAGTTCTCCCGAATTATTGGGCTCGGATCCGAAATTTCACCACTTTTTACGATTCCTCGATTTTGGTGATTTTCCCTAGTGGTACCCCTAGGGAAATCCGTAAAAATTCGTCGGATTCCGACGAAGCCAATTCTCGATGCGTTGTGACCGGCAAGCTTCCAGTAGCTATCCCGGTCGAGTTCTCCCGAATTATTGGGCTCGGATCCGAAATTTCACCAGTTTTTACGATTCCTCGATTTTGGTGATTTTCCCTAGTGGTACCCCTAGGGAAATCCGTAAAAATTCGTCGGATTCCGACGAAGCCAATTCTCGATGCGTTGTGACCGGCAAGCTTCCAGTAGCTATCCCGGTCGAGTTCTCCCGAATTATTGGGCTCGGATCCGAAATTTCACCAGTTTTTACGATTCCTCGATTTTGGTGATTTTTCCTAGTGGTACCCCTAGGGAAATCCGTAAAAATTCCTCGGATTCCGACGAAGCCAATTCTCGATGCGTTGTGACCGGCAAGCTTCCAGTAGCTATCCCGATCGAGTTCTCCCGAATTATTGGGCTCGGATCCGAAATTTCACCACTTTTTACGATTCCTCGATTTTGGTGATTTTCCCTAGTGGTACCCCTAGGGAAATCCGTAAAAATTCGTCGGATTCCGACGAAGCCAATTCTCGATGCGTTGCGACCGGCAAGCTTCCAGTAGCTATCCCGGTCGAGTTCTCCCGAATTATTGGGCTCGGATCCGAAATTTCACCACTTTTTACGATTCCTCGATTTTGGTGATTTTCCCTAGTGGTACCCCTAGGGAAATCCGTAAAAATTCGTCGGATTCCGACGAAGCCAATTCTCGATGCGCTGTTACCGGCAAGCTTCCAGTAGCTATCCCGGTCGAGTTCTCCCGAATTATTGGGCTCGGATCCGAAATTTCACCACTTTTTACGATTCCTCGATTTTGGTGATTTTCCCTAGTGGTACCCCTAGGGAAATCCGTAAAAATTCGTCGGATTCCGACGAAACCAATTCTCGATGCGCTGTGACCGGAAAGCTTCCAGTAGCTATCCCGGTCGAGTTCTCATGAATTATTGGGCTCGGATCCGAAATTTCACCACTTTTTACGATTCCTCGATTTTGGTGATTTTCCCTAGTGGTACCCCTAGGGAAATCCGTAAAAATTCGTCGGATTCCGACGAAGCCAATTCTCGATGCGTTGTGACCGGCAAGCTTCCAGTAGCTATCCCGGTCGAGTTCTCCCGAATTATTGGGCTCGGATCCGAAATTTCACCACTTTTTACGATTCATCGATTTTGGTGATTTTCCCTACTAGGGAAATCCGTAAAAATTCGTCGGATTCCGACGAAGCCAATTCTCGATGCGTTGTCACCGGCAAGCTTCCAGTAGCTATCCCGGTCGAGTTCTCCCGAATTATTGGGCTCGGATCCGAAATTTCACCACTTTTTACGATTCCTCGATTTTGGTGATTTTCCCTAGCGGTACCCCTAGGGAAATCCGTAAAAATTCGTCGGATTCCGACGAAGCCAATTCTCGATGCGTTGTGACCGGCAAGCTTCCAGTAGCTATCCCGGTCGAGTTCTCCCGAATTATTGGGCTCGGATCCGAAATTTCACCACTTTTTACGATTACTCGATTTTGGTGATTTTCCCTAGTGGTACCCCTAGGGAAATCCGTAAAAATTCGTCGGATTCCGATGAAGCCAATTCTCGATGCGTTGTGACCGGCAAGCTTCCAGTAGCTATCCCGTTCGAGTTCTCCCGAATTATTGGGCTCGGATCCGAAATTTCACCACTTTTTACGATTCCTCGATTTTGGTGATTTTCCCTAGTGGTACCCCTAGGGAAATCCGTAAAAATTCGTCGGATTCCGACGAAGCCAATTCTCGATGCGTTGTGACCGGCAAGCTTCCAGTAGCTATCCCGGCCGAGTTCTCCCGAATTATTGGGCTCGGATCCGAAATTTCACCACTTTTTACGATTCCTCGATTTTGGTGATTTTCCCTAGTGGTACCCCTAGGGAAATCCGTAAAAATTCGTCGGATTCCGACGAAGCCAATTCTCGATGCGTTGTGACCGGCAAGCTTCCAGTAGCTATCCCGGTCGAGTTCTCCCGAATTATTAGGCTCGGATCCGAAATTTCACCACTTTTTACGATTCCTCGATTTTGGTGATTTTTCCTAGTGGTACCCCTAGGGAAATCCGTAAAAATTCGTCCGATTCCGACGAAGCCAATTCTCGATGCGTTGTGACCGGCAAGCTTCCAGTAGCTATCCCGGTCGAGTTCTCCCGAATTATTGGGCTCGGATCCGAAATTTCACCACTTTTTACGATTCATCGATTTTGGTGATTTTCCCTACTAGGGAAATCCGTAAAAATTCGTCGGATTCCGACGAAGCCAATTCTCGATGCTTTGTGACCGGCAAGCTTCCAGTAGCTATCACGGTCGAGTTCTCCCGAATTATTGGGCTCGGATCCGAAATTTCACCACTTTTTACGATTCCTCGATTTTGGTGATTTTCCCTAGTGGTACCCCTAGGAAAATCCGTAAAAATTCGTCAGATTCCGACGAAGCCAATTCTCGATGCGTTGTGACCGGCAAGCTTCCAGTAGCTATCCCGGTCGAGTTCTCCCGAATTATTGGGCTCGGATCTGAAATTTCACCACTTTTTACGATTCCTCGATTTTGGTGATTTTCCCTAGTGGCCCTAGGGAAATCCGTAAAAATTCGTCGGATTCCGACGAAGCAATTTCTCGATGCGTTGTGACGGCAAGCTTCCAGTAGCTATCCCGGTCGAGTTCTCCCGAATTATTGGGCTCGGATCCGAAATTTCACCACTTTTTACGATTTCTCCATTTTAGTGATTTTCCATAGTGGTACCCCTAGGAAATCCGAAAAAATTCGTCGGATTCCGACGAAGCCAATTCTCGATGCTTTGTGACCGGCAAGCTTCAGTAGCTATCACGGTCGAGTTCTCCCGAATTATTGGGCTCGGATCCGAAATTTCACCACTTTTTACGATTCCTCGATTTTGGTGATTTTCCCTAGTGGTACCCCTAGGAAAATCCGTAAAAATTCGTCAGATTCCGACGAAGCCAATTCTCGATGCGTTGTGACCGGCAAGCTTCCAGTAGCTATCCCGGTCGAGTTCTCCCGAATTATTGGGCTCGGATCTGAAATTTCACCACTTTTTACGATTCCTCGATTTTGGTGATTTTCCCTAGTGGTACCCCTAGGGAAATCCGTAAAAATTCGTCGGATTCCGACGAAGCCAATTCTCGATGCGTTTGTGACCGGCAAGCTTCCAGTAGCTATCCCGGTCGAGTTCTCCCGAATTATTGGGCTCGGATCCGAATTTCACCACTTTTACGATTCCTCGATTTTGGTGATTTTCCCTAGTGGTACCCCTAGGGAAATCCGTAAAAATTCGTCGGATTCCGACGAAGCCAATTCTCGATGCGTTGTGACCGGCAAGCTTCCAGTAGCTATCCCGGTCGAGTTCTCCCGAATTATTGGGCTCGGATCCGAAATTTCACCAGTTTTTACGATTCCTCGATTTTGGTGATTTTCCCTAGTGGTACCCCTAGGGAAATCCGTAAAAATTCGTCGGATTCCGACGAAGCCAATTCTCGATGCGTTGTGACCGGCAAGCTTCCAGTAGCTATCCCGGTCGAGTTCTCCCGAATTATTGGGCTCGGATCCGAAATTTCACCAGTTTTTACGATTCCTCGATTTTTGGTGATTTTTCTAGTGGTACCCCTAGGGAAATCCGTAAAAATTCCTCGGATTCCGACGAAGCCAATTCTCGATGCGTTGTGACCGGCAAGCTTCCAGTAGCTATCCCGGTCGAGTTCTCCCGAATTATTGGGCTCGGATCCGAAATTTCACCACTTTTTACGATTCCTCGATTTTGGTGATTTTTTCCTAGTGGTACCCCTAGGGAAATCCGTAAAAATTCGTCGGATTCCGACGAAGCCAATTCTCGATGCGTTGCGACCGGCAAGCTTCCAGTAGCTATCCCGGTCGAGTTCTCCCGAATTATTGGGCTCGGATCCGAAATTTCACCACTTTTTACGATTCCTCGATTTTGGTGATTTTCCCTAGTGGTACCCCTAGGGAAATCCGTAAAAATTCGTCGGATTCCGACGAAGCCAATTCTCGATGCGTTGTGACCGGCAAGCTTCCAGTAGCTATCCCGGTCGAGTTCTCCGAATTATTGGGCTCGGATCCGAAATTTCACCACTTTTTACGATTCCTCGATTTTGGTGATTTTCCCTAGTGGTACCCCTAGGGAAATCCGTAAAATTCGTCGGATTCCGACGAAGCCAATTCTCGATGCGTTGTGACCGGCAAGCTTCAGTAGCTATCCGGTCGAGTTCTCCCCGAAATTATTGGGCTCGGATCCGAAATTTCACCACTTTTTACGATTCCTCGATTTTGGTGATTTTCCCTAGTGGTACCCCTAGGGAAATCCGTAAAAATTCGTCGGATTCCGACGAAGCCAATTCTCGATGCGTTGTGACCGGCAAGCTTCCAGTAGCTATCCCGGTCGAGTTCTCCCGAATTATTGGGCTCGGATCCGAAATTTCACCAGTTTTTACGATTCCTCGATTTTGGTGATTTTCCCTAGTGGTACCCTAGGGAAATCCGTAAAAATTCGACGGATTCGACGATGCCAATTCTCGATGCGTTGTGACCGGCAAGCTTCCAGTAGCTATCCCGGTCGAGTTCTCCCGAATTATTGGGCTCGGATCCGAAATTTCACCAGTTTTTACGATTCCTCGATTTTGGTGATTTTTCCTAGTGGTACCCCTAGGGAAATCCGTAAAAATTCCTCGGATTCCGACGAAGCCAATTCTCGATGCGTTGTGACCGGCAAGCTTCCAGTAGCTATCCCGATCGAGTTCTCCCGAATTATTGGGCTCGGATCCGAAATTTCACCACTTTTTACGATTCCTCGATTTTGGTGATTTTCCCTAGTGGTACCCCTAGGGAAATCCGTAAAAATTCGTCGGATTCCGACGAAGCCATTCTCGATGCGTTGCGACCGGCAAGCTTCCAGTAGCTATCCCGGTCGAGTTCTCCCGAATTATTGGGCTCGGATCCGAAATTTCACCACTTTTTACGATTCCTCGATTTTGGTGATTTTCCCTAGTGGTACCCCTAGGGAAATCCGTAAAAATTCGTCGGATTCCGACGAAGCCAATTCTCGATGCGCTGTTACCGGCAAGCTTCCAGTAGCTATCCCGTCGAGTCTCCCGAATTATTGGGCTCGGATCCGAAATTTCACCACTTTTTACGATTCCTCGATTTTGGTGATTTTCCCTAGTGGTACCCCTAGGGAAATCCGTAAAATTCGTCGGATTCCGACGAAACCAATTCTCGATGCGCTGTGGACCGGAAAGTTTCCAGTAGCTATCCCGGTCGAGTTCTCCCGAATTATTGGGCTCGGATCCGAAATTTCACCACTTTTTACGATTCCTCGATTTTGGTGATTTTCCCTAGTGGTACCCCTAGGGAAATCCGTAAAAATTCGTCGGATTCCGACGAAGCCAATTCTCGATGCGTTGTGACCGGCAAGCTTCCAGTAGCTATCCCGGTCGAGTTCTCCCGAATTATTGGGCTCGGATCCGAAATTTCACCAGTTTTTACGATTCCTCGATTTTGGTGATTTTCCTAGTGGTACCCCTAGGGAAATCCGTAAAAATTCGACGGATTCCGACGATGCCAATTCTCGATGCGTTGTGACCGGCAAGCTTCCAGTAGCTATCCGGTCGAGTTCTCCCGAATTATTGGGCTCGGATCCGAAATTTCACCAGTTTTTACGATTCCTCGATTTTGGTGATTTTTCCTAGTGGTACCCCTAGGAAATCCGTAAAAATTCCTCGGATTCCGACGAAGCCAATTCTCGATGCGTTGTGACCGGCAAGCTTCCAGTAGCTATCCCGATCGAGTTCTCCCGAATTATTGGGCTCGGATCCGAAATTTCACCACTTTTTACGATTCCTCGATTTTGGTGATTTTCCCTAGTGGTACCCCTAGGGAAATCCGTAAAAATTCGTCGGATTCCGACGAAGCCAATTCTCGATGCGTTGCGACCGGCAAGCTTCCAGTAGCTATCCCGGTCGAGTTCTCCCGAATTATTGGGGCTCGGATCCGAAATTTCACCACTTTTACGATTCCTCGATTTTGGTGATTTTCCCTAGTGGTACCCTAGGAAATCCGTAAAAATTCGTCGGATTCCGACGAAGCCAATTCTCGATGCGCTGTTCCGGCAAGCTTCCAGTAGCTATCCCGGTCGAGTTCTCCCGAATTATTGGGCTCGGATCCGAAATTTCACCACTTTTCGATTCCTCGATTTTGGTGATTTTCCCTAGTGGTACCCCTAGGGAAATCCGTAAAAATTCGTCGGATTCCGACGAAACCAATTCTCGATGCGCTGTGACCGGAAAGTTTCCAGTAGCTATCCCGGTCGAGTTCTCCCGAATTATTGGGCTCGGATCCGAAATTTCACCACTTTTTACGATTCCTCGATTTGGTGATTTTCCCTAGTGGTACCCCTAGGGAAATCCGTAAAAATTCGTCGGATTCCGACGAAGCCAATTTCTCGATGCGTTGTGACCGGCAAGCTTCCAGTAGCTATCCCGGTCGAGTTCTCCCGAATTATTGGGCTCGGATTCCGAATTTTCACCACTTTTTACGATTCATCGATTTTGGTGATTTTCCCTACTAGGGAAATCCGTAAAATTCGTCGGATTCCGACGAAGCCAATCTCGATGCGTTGTCACCGGCAAGCTTCCAGTAGCTATCCCGGTCGAGTTCTCCCGAATTATTGGGCTCGGATCCGAAATTTCACCACTTTTTACGATTCCTCGATTTTGGTGATTTTCCCTAGCGGTACCCCTAGGGAAATCCGTAAAAATTCGTCGGATTCCGACGAAGCCAATCTCGATGCGTTGTGACCGGCAAGCTTCCAGTAGCTATCCCGGTCGAGTTCTCCCGAATTATTGGGCTCGGATCCGAAATTTCACCACTTTTTACGATTACTCGATTTTGGTGATTTTCCCTAGTGGTACCCCTAGGGAAATCCGTAAAAATTCGTCGGATTCCGATGAAGCCAATTCTCGATGCGTTGTGACCGGCAAGCTTCCAGTAGCTATCCCGTTCGAGTTCTCCCGAATTATTGGGCTCGGATCCGAAATTTCACCACTTTTTACGATTCCTCGATTTTGGTGATTTTCCCTAGTGGTACCCCTAGGGAAATCCGTAAAAATTCGTCGGATTCCGACGAAGCCAATTCTCGATGCGTTGTGACGGCAAGCTTCCAGTAGCTATCCCGGCCGAGTTCTCCCGAATTATTGGGCTCGGATCCGAAATTTCACCACTTTTTACGATTCCTCGATTTTGGTGATTTTCCCTAGTGGTACCCCTAGGGAAATCCGTAAAAATTCGTCGGATTCCGACGAAGCCAATTCTCGATGCGTTGTGACCGGCAAGCTTCCAGTAGCTATCCCGGTCGAGTTCTCTCCGAATTATTAGGCTCGGATCCGAAATTTCACCACTTTTTACGATTCCTCGATTTTGGTGATTTTCCCTAGTGGTACCCCTAGGGAATCCGTAAAAATTCGTCCGATTCCGACGAAGCCAATTCTCGATGCGTTGTGACCGCAAGCTTCCAGTAGCTATCCCGGTCGAGTTCTCCCGAATTATTGGGCTCGGATCCGAAATTTCACCACTTTTTACGATTCATCGATTTGGTGATTTTCCCTACTAGGGAAATCCGTAAAAATTCGTCGGATTCCGACGAAGCCAATTCTCGATGCTTTGTGACCGGCAAGCTTCCAGTAGCTATCACGGTCGAGTTCTCCCGAATTATTGGCTCGGATCCGAAATTTCACCACTTTTTACGATTCCTCGATTTTGGTGATTTTCCCTAGTGGTACCCCTAGGAAATCCGTAAAAATTCGTCAGATTCCGACGAAGCCAATTCTCGATGCGTTGTGACCGGCAAGCTTCCAGTAGCTATCCCGGTCGAGTTCTCCCGAATTATTGGGCTCGGATCTGAAATTTCACCACTTTTTACGATTCCTCGATTTTGGTGATTTTCCCTAGTGGTACCCCTAGGGAAATCCGTAAAAATTCGTCGGATTCCGACGAAGCCAATTCTCGATGCGTTGTGACCGGCAAGCTTCCAGTAGCTATCCCGGTCGAGTTCTCCCGAATTATTGGGCTCGGATCCGAAATTTCACCACTTTTTACGATTTCTCCATTTTAGTGATTTTCCATAGTGGTACCCCTAGGGAAATCCGAAAAAATTCGTCGGATTCCGACGAAGCCAATTCTCGATGCTTTGTGACCGGCAAGCTTCCAGTAGCTATCACGGTCGAGTTCTCCCGAATTATTGGGCTCGGATCCGAAATTTCACCACTTTTTACGATTCCTCGATTTTGGTGATTTTCCCTAGTGGTACCCCTAGGAAAATCCGTAAAAATTCGTCAGATTCCGACGAAGCCAATTCTCGATGTGTTGTGACCGGCAAGCTTCCAGTAGCTATCCCGGTCGAGTTCTCCCGAATTATTGGGCTCGGATCTGAAATTTCACCACTTTTTACGATTCCTCGATTTTGGTGATTTTCCCTAGTGGTACCCCTAGGGAAATCCGTAAAAATTCGTCGGATTCCGACGAAGCCAATTCTCGATGCGTTGTGACCGGCAAGCTTCCAGTAGCTATCCCGGTCGAGTTCTCCCGAATTATTGGGCTCGGATCCGAAATTTCACCAGTTTTTACGATTCCTCGATTTTGGTGATTTTCCCTAGTGGTACCCCTAGGGAAATCCGTAAAAATTCGTCGGATTCCGACGAAGCCAATTCTCGATGCGTTGTGACCGGCAAGCTTCCAGTAGCTATCCCGGTCGAGTTCTCCCGAATTATTGGACTCGGATCCGAAATTTCACCACTTTTTACGATTTCTCCATTTTAGTGATTTTCCATAGTGGTACCCCTAGGGAAATCCGAAAAAATTCGTCGGATTCCGACGAAGCCAATTCTCGATGCTTTGTGACCGGCAAGCTTCCAGTAGCTATCACGGTCGAGTTCTCCCGAATTATTGGGCTCGGATCCGAAATTTCACCACTTTTTACGATTCCTCGATTTTGGTGATTTTCCCTAGTGGTACCCCTAGGAAAATCCGTAAAAATTCGTCAGATTCCGACGAAGCCAATTCTCGATGCGTTGTGACCGGCAAGCTTCCAGTAGCTATCCCGGTCGAGTTCTCCCGAATTATTGGGCTCGGATCTGAAATTTCACCACTTTTTACGATTCCTCGATTTTGGTGATTTTCCCTAGTGGTACCCCTAGGGAAATCCGTAAAAATTCGTCGGATTCCGACGAAGCCAATTCTCGATGCGTTGTGACCGGCAAGCTTCCAGTAGCTATCCCGGTCGAGTTCTCCCGAATTATTGGGCTCGGATCCGAAATTTCACCAGTTTTTACGATTCCTCGATTTTGGTGATTTTCCCTAGTGGTACCCCTAGGGAAATCCGTAAAAATTCGTCGGATTCCGACGAAGCCAATTCTCGATGCGTTGTGACCGGCAAGCTTCCAGTAGCTATCCCGGTCGAGTTCTCCCGAATTATTGGGCTCGGATCCGAAATTTCACCAGTTTTTACGATTCCTCGATTTTGGTGATTTTTCCTAGTGGTACCCCTAGGGAAATCCGTAAAAATTCCTCGGATTCCGACGAAGCCAATTCTCGATGCGTTGTGACCGGCAAGCTTCCAGTAGCTATCCCGATCGAGTTCTCCCGAATTATTGGGCTCGGATCCGAAATTTCACCACTTTTTACGATTCCTCGATTTTGGTGATTTTCCCTAGTGGTACCCCTAGGGAAATCCGTAAAAATTCGTCGGATTCCGACGAAGCCAATTCTCGATGCGTTGCGACCGGCAAGCTTCCAGTAGCTATCCCGGTCGAGTTCTCCCGAATTATTGGGCTCGGATCCGAAATTTCACCACTTTTTACGATTCCTCGATTTTGGTGATTTTCCCTAGTGGTACCCCTAGGGAAATCCGTAAAAATTCGTCGGATTCCGACGAAGCCAATTCTCGATGCGTTGTGACCGGCAAGCTTCCAGTAGCTATCCCGGCCGAGTTCTCCCGAATTATTGGGCTCGGATCCGAAATTTCACCACTTTTTACGATTCCTCGATTTTGGTGATTTTCCCTAGTGGTACCCCTAGGGAAATCCGTAAAAATTCGTCGGATTCCGACGAAGCCAATTCTCGATGCGTTGTGACCGGCAAGCTTCCAGTAGCTATCCCGGTCGAGTTCTCCCGAATTATTAGGCTCGGATCCGAAATTTCACCACTTTTTACGATTCCTCGATTTTGGTGATTTTCCCTAGTGGTACCCCTAGGGAAATCCGTAAAAATTCGTCCGATTCCGACGAAGCCAATTCTCGATGCGTTGTGACCGGCAAGCTTCCAGTAGCTATCCCGGTCGAGTTCTCCCGAATTATTGGGCTCGGATCCGAAATTTCACCACTTTTTACGATTCATCGATTTTGGTGATTTTCCCTACTAGGGAAATCCGTAAAAATTCGTCGGATTCCGACGAAGCCAATTCTCGATGCTTTGTGACCGGCAAGCTTCCAGTAGCTATCACGGTCGAGTTCTCCCGAATTATTGGGCTCGGATCCGAAATTTCACCACTTTTTACGATTCCTCGATTTTGGTGATTTTCCCTAGTGGTACCCCTAGGAAAATCCGTAAAAATTCGTCAGATTCCGACGAAGCCAATTCTCGATGCGTTGTGACCGGCAAGCTTCCAGTAGCTATCCCGGTCGAGTTCTCCCGAATTATTGGGCTCGGATCTGAAATTTCACCACTTTTTACGATTCCTCGATTTTGGTGATTTTCCCTAGTGGTACCTCTAGGGAAATCCGTAAAAATTCGTCGGATTCCGACGAAGCCAATTCTCGATGCGTTGTGACCGGCAAGCTTCCAGTAGCTATCCCGGTCGAGTTCTCCCGAATTATTGGGCTCGGATCCAAAATTTCACCACTTTTTACGATTTTTCGATTCTGGTGATTTTCCCTAGTGGTACCCCTAGGGAAATCCGTAAATAATTCGTCAGATTCCGACGAGGCCAATTCTCGATGCGTTGTGACCGGCAAGCTTCCAGTAGCTATCCCAATCGAGTTTTCCCGAATTATTGGGCTCGGATCCAAAATTTCACCACTTTTTACGATTTTTCGATTCTGGTGATTTTCCCTAGTGGTACCCCTAGGGAAATCCGTAAATAATTCGTCAGATTCCGACGAGGCCAATTCTCGATGCGTTGTGACCGGCAAGCTTCCAGTAGCTATCCCAATCGAGTTTTCCCGAATTATTGGGCTCGGATCCAAAATTTCACCACTTTTTACGATTTTTCGATTCTGGTGATTTTCCCTAGTGGTACCCCTAGGGAAATCCGTAAAAATTCGTCAGATTCCGACGAGGCCAATTCTCGATGCGTTGTGACCGGCAAGCTTCCAGTAGCTATCCCAATCGAGTTTTCCCAAATTATTGGGCTCGGAACCAAAATTTCAACACTTTTTACGATTTTTCGATTCTGGTGATTTTCCCTAGTGGTACCCCTAGGGAAATCCGTAAAAATTCGTCCGATTCCGACGAAGCCAATTCTCGATGCGTTGTGACCGGCAAGCTTCCAGTAGCTATCCCGGTCGAGTTCTCCCGAATTATTGGGCTCGGATCCGAAATTTCACCACTTTTTACGATTCATCGATTTTGGTGATTTTCCCTACTAGGGAAATCCGTAAAAATTCGTCGGATTCCGACGAAGCCAATTCTCGATGCTTTGTGACCGGCAAGCTTCCAGTAGCTATCACGGTCGAGTTCTCCCGAATTATTGGGCTCGGATCCGAAATTTCACCACTTTTTACGATTCCTCGATTTTGGTGATTTTCCCTAGTGGTACCCCTAGGAAAATCCGTAAAAATTCGTCAGATTCCGACGAAGCCAATTCTCGATGCGTTGTGACCGGCAAGCTTCCAGTAGCTATCCCGGTCGAGTTCTCCCGAATTATTGGGCTCGGATCTGAAATTTCACCACTTTTTACGATTCCTCGATTTTGGTGATTTTCCCTAGTGGTACCTCTAGGGAAATCCGTAAAAATTCGTCGGATTCCGACGAAGCCAATTCTCGATGCGTTGTGACCGGCAAGCTTCCAGTAGCTATC
Source organism: Excoecaria cochinchinensis (assembly GCA_947683425.1). Taxonomy (NCBI): domain Eukaryota; kingdom Viridiplantae; phylum Streptophyta; class Magnoliopsida; order Malpighiales; family Euphorbiaceae; genus Excoecaria; species Excoecaria cochinchinensis. Next base: position 86,726 of record CANTUQ010000444.1, on the reverse strand, counting down.
CCGGTCGAGTTCTCCCGAATTATTGGGCTCGGATCCAAAATTTCACCACTTTTTACGATTTTTCGATTCTGGTGATTTTCCCTAGTGGTACCCCTAGGGAAATCCGTAAATAATTCGTCAGATTCCGACGAGGCCAATTCTCGATGCGTTGTGACCGGCAAGCTTCCAGTAGCTATCCCAATCGAGTTTTCCCGAATTATTGGGCTCGGATCCAAAATTTCACCACTTTTTACGATTTTTCGATTCTGGTGATTTTCCCTAGTGGTACCCCTAGGGAAATCCGTAAATAATTCGTCAGATTCCGACGAGGCCAATTCTCGATGCGTTGTGACCGGCAAGCTTCCAGTAGCTATCCCAATCGAGTTTTCCCGAATTATTGGGCTCGGATCCAAAATTTCACCACTTTTTACGATTTTTCGATTCTGGTGATTTTCCCTAGTGGTACCCCTAGGGAAATCCGTAAAAATTCGTCAGATTCCGACGAGGCCAATTCTCGATGCGTTGTGACCGGCAAGCTTCCAGTAGCTATCCCAATCGAGTTTTCCCAAATTATTGGGCTCGGAACCAAAATTTCAACACTTTTTACGATTTTTCGATTCTGGTGATTTTCCCTAGTGGTACCCCTAGGGAAATCCGTAAAAATTCGTCCGATTCCGACGAAGCCAATTCTCGATGCGTTGTGACCGGCAAGCTTCCAGTAGCTATCCCGGTCGAGTTCTCCCGAATTATTGGGCTCGGATCCGAAATTTCACCACTTTTTACGATTCATCGATTTTGGTGATTTTCCCTACTAGGGAAATCCGTAAAAATTCGTCGGATTCCGACGAAGCCAATTCTCGATGCTTTGTGACCGGCAAGCTTCCAGTAGCTATCACGGTCGAGTTCTCCCGAATTATTGGGCTCGGATCCGAAATTTCACCACTTTTTACGATTCCTCGATTTTGGTGATTTTCCCTAGTGGTACCCCTAGGAAAATCCGTAAAAATTCGTCAGATTCCGACGAAGCCAATTCTCGATGCGTTGTGACCGGCAAGCTTCTAGTAGCTATCCCGGTCGAGTTCTCCCGAATTATTGGGCTCGGATCTGAAATTTCACCACTTTTTACGATTCCTCGATTTTGGTGATTTTCCCTAGTGGTACCCCTAGGGAAATCCGTAAAAATTCGTCGGATTCCGACGAAGCCAATTCTCGATGCGTTGTGACCGGCAAGCTTCCAGTAGCTATCCCGGTCGAGTTCTCCCGAATTATTGGGCTCGGATCCGAAATTTCACCACTTTTTACGATTTCTCCATTTTAGTGATTTTCCATAGTGGTACCCCTAGGGAAATCCGAAAAAATTCGTCGGATTCCGACGAAGCCAATTCTCGATGCGTTGTGACCGGCAAGCTTCCAGTAGCTATCCCGGCCGAGTTCTCCCGAATTATTGGGCTCGGATCCGAAATTTCACCACTTTTTACGATTCCTCGATTTTGGTGATTTTCCCTAGTGGTACCCCTAGGGAAATCCGTAAAAATTCGTCGGATTCCGACGAAGCCAATTCTCGATGCGTTGTGACCGGCAAGCTTCCAGTAGCTATCCCGGTCGAGTTCTCCCGAATTATTAGGCTCGGATCCGAAATTTCACCACTTTTTACGATTCCTCGATTTTGGTGATTTTCCCTAGTGGTACCCCTAGGGAAATCCGTAAAAATTCGTCCGATTCCGACGAAGCCAATTCTCGATGCGTTGTGACCGGCAAGCTTCCAGTAGCTATCACGGTCGAGTTCTCCCGAATTATTGGGCTCGGATCCGAAATTTCACCACTTTTTACGATTCCTCGATTTTTGTGATTTTCCCTAGTGGTACCACTAGGGAAATCCGTAAAAATTCGTCGGATTCCGACGAAGCCAATTCTCGATGCGCTGTGACCGGCAAGCTTCCAGTAGCTATCCCGGTCGAGTTCTCCCGAATTATTGGGCTCGGATCCGAAATTTCACCACTTTTTACGATTCCTCGATTTTGGTGATTTTCCCTAGTGGTACCCCTAGGGAAATCCGTAAAAATTCGTCGGATTTCGACGAAGCCAATTCTCGATGCGCTGTGACCGGCAAGCTTCCAGTAGCTATCCCGGTCGAGTTCTCCCGAATTATTGGGCTCAGATCCGAAATTTCACCACTTTTTACGATTCCTCGATTTTGGTGATTTTCCCTAGTGGTACCCCTAGGAAAATCCGTAAAAATTCGTCGGATTCCGACGAAGCCTATTCTCGATGCTTTGTGACCGGCAAGCTTCCAGTAGCTATCACTGTCGAGTTCTCCCGAATTATTGGGCTCGGATCCGAAATTTCACCACTTTTTACGATTCCTCGATTTTGGTGATTTTCCCTAGTGGTACCCCTAGGAAAATCCGTAAAAATTCGTCGGATTCCGACGAAGCCAATTCTCGATGCGTTGTGACCGGCAAGCTTCCAGTAGCTATCCCGGTCGAGTTCTCCCGAATTATTGGGCTCGGATCCTAAATTTCACCACTTTTTACGATTCCTCGATTTTGGTGATTTTCCCTAGCGGTACCCCTAGGGAAATCCGTAAAAATTCGTCGGATTCCGACGAAGCCAATTCTCGATGCGTTGTGACCGGCAAGCTTCCAGTAGCTATCCCGATCGAGTTCTCCCGAATTATTGGGCTCGGATCCGAAATTTCACCACTTTTTACGATTCCTCGATTTTGGTGATTTTCCCTAGTGGGGAAATCCGTAAAAATTCGTCGGATTTCGACGAAGCTAATTCTCGATGCGTTGTGACCGGCAAGCTTCCAGTAGCTATCCCGGTCGAGTTCTCCCGAGTTATTGGGCTCGGATCCGAAATTTCACCACTTTTTACGATTCCTCGATTTTGGTGATTTTCCCTAGTGGTACCCCTAGGGAAATCCGTAAAAATTCGTCGGATTCCGACGAAGCCAATTCTCGATACGTGGTGACCGGCAAGCTTCCAGTAGCTATCCCGGTCGAGTTCTCCCGAATTATTGGGCTCGGATCCGAAATTTCACCACTTTTTACGATTTCTCGATTTTGGTGATTTTCCCTAGTGGTACAAATCCGTAAAAATTCGTCGGATTCCGACGAAGCCAATTCTCGATGCGTTGTGACCGGCAAGCTTCCAGTAGCTATCCCGGTCGAGTTCTCCCGAATTATTGGGCTCGGATCGGAAATTTCACCACTTTTTACGATTCCTCGATTTTGGTGATTTTCCCTAGTGGTACCCCTAGGGAAATCCGTAAAAATTCGTCGGATTCCGACGAAGCCAATTCTCGATGCGTTGTGACCGGCAAGCTTCCAGAAGCTATCCCGGTCGAGTTCTCCCGAATTATTGGGCTCGGATCCGAAATTTCACCACTTTTTACGATTTCTCGATTTTGGTGATTTTCCCTAGTGGTACCCCTAGGGAAATCCGTAAAAATTCGTCGGATTCCGACGAAGCCAATTCTCGATACGTGGTGACCGAAAAGCTTCCAGTAGCTATCCCGGTCGAGTTCTCTCGAATTATTGGGCTCGGATCCGAAATTTCACCACTTTTTACGATTTCTCGATTTTGGTGATTTTCCCTAGTGGTACCCCTAGGGAAATCCGTAAAAATTCGTCGGATTCCGACGAAGCCAATTCTCGATGCGTTGTGACCGGCAAGCTTCCAGTAGCTATCCCGGTCGAGTTCTCCCGAATTATTGGGCTCGGATCCGAAATTTCACCACTTTTTACGATTTCTCGATTTTGGTGATTTTCCCTAGTGGTACAAATCCGTAAAAATTCGTCGGATTTCGACGAAGCCAATTCTCGATGCGTTGAGACCGGCAAGCTTTCAGTAGCTATCCTGGTCGAGTTCTCCCGAATTATTGGGCTCGGATCCGAAATTTCACCATTTTTTACGATTTCTCGATTTTGGTGATTTTCCCTAGTGGTACCCCTAGGGAAATCCGTAAAAATTCGTCGGATTCCGACGAAGCCAATTCTCGATGCGTTGTGACCGGCAAGCTTCCAGAAGCTATCCCGGTCGAGTTCTCCCGAATTATTGGGCTCGGATCCGAAATTTCACCACTTTTTACGATTTCTCGATTTTGGTGATTTTCCCTAGTGGTACCCCTAGGGAAATCCGTAAAAATTCGTCGGATTCCGACGAAGCCAATTCTCGATACGTGGTGACCGAAAAGCTTCCAGTAGCTATCCCGGTCGAGTTCTCTCGAATTATTGGGCTCGGATCCGAAATTTCACCACTTTTTACGATTTCTCGATTTTGGTGATTTTTCCTAGTGGTACCCCTAGGGAAATCCGTAAAAATTCATCGGATTCCGACGAAGCCAATTCTCGATGCGTTGTGACCGGCAAGCTTCCAGTAGCTATCCCGGTCGAGTTCTCCCGAATTATTGGGCTCGGATCCGAGATTTCACAATTTTTACGATTTCTCGATTTTGGTGATTTTCCCTAATGGTACCCCTAGGGAAATCCGTAAAAATTCGTCGAATTCCGACGAAGCCAATTCTCGATGCGTTGTGATCGGCAAGCTTCCAGTAGCTATCCCGGTCGAGTTCTCCCGAATTATTGGGCTCGGATCCGAAATTTCACCACTTTTTACGATTTCTCGATTTTGGTGATTTTTCCTAGTGGTACCCCTAGGGAAATCCGTAAAAATTCGTCGGATTCCGACGAAGCCAATTCTCGATGCGTTGTGACCGGCAAGCTTCCAGTAGCTATCCCGGTCGAGTTCTCCCGAATTATTGGGCTCTGATCCGAGATTTCACCACTTTTTACGATTTCTCGATTTTGGTGATTTTCCCTAGTGGTACCCCTAGGGAAATCCGTAAAAATTCGTCGGATTCCGACGAAGCCAATTCTCGATGCGTTGTGACCGGCAAGCTTCCAGTAGCTATCCCGGTCGAGTTCTCCCGAATTATTGGGCTCGGATCCGAGATTTCATAATTTTTACGATTTCTCGATTTTGGTGATTTTCCCTAATGGTACCCCTAGGGAAATCCGTAAAAATTCGTCGAATTCCGACGAAGCCAATTCTCGATGCGTTGTGATCGGCAAGCTTCCAGTAGCTATCCCGGTCGAGTTCTCCCGAATTATTGGGCTCGGATCCGAAATTTCACCACTTTTTACGATTTCTCAATTTTGGTGATTTTCCATAGTGGTACCCCTAGGGAAATCCGAAAAAATTCGTCGGATTCCGACGAAGCCAATTCTCGATGCGTTGTGACCGGCAAGCTTCCAGTAGCTATCCCGGTCGAGTTCTCCCGGATTATTGGGCTCGAATCCGAAATTTCACAACTTTTTACGATTTCTCGATTTTGGTGATTTTCCCTAGTGGTACCCCTAGGGAAATCCGTAAAATTTCGTGGGATTCCGACGAAGCCAATTCTCGATGCGTTGTGACCGGCAAGCTTCCGGTAGCTATCCCGGTCGAGTTCTCCCGAATTATTGGGCTCGGATCTGAAATTTCACCACTATTTACGATTTCTCGATTTTGGTGATTTTCCCTAGTGGTACCCCTATGGAAATCCGTAAAAATTCGTCGGATTCCGACGAAACCAATTCTCGATTTGTTGTGACCGGCAAGCTTCCAGTAGCTATCCCGGTCGAGTTCTCCCGAATTATTGGGCTCGGATCCGAAATTTCACCACTTTTTACGATTTCTCGATTTTGGTGATTTTTCCTAGTGGTACCCCTAGGGAAATCCGTAAAAATTCGTCGGATTCCGACGAAGCCAATTCTCGATGCGTTGTGACCGGCAAGCTTCCAGTAGCTATCCCGGTCGAGTTCTCCCGAATTATTGGGCTCTGATCCGAGATTTCACCACTTTTTACGATTTCTCGATTTTGGTGATTTTCCCTAGTGGTACCCCTAGGGAAATCCGTAAAAATTCGTCGGATTCCGACGAAGCCAATTCTCGATGCGTTGTGACCGGCAAGCTTCCAGTAGCTATCCCGGTCGAGTTCTCCCGAATTATTAGGCTCGGATCCGAAATTTCACCACTTTTTACGATTCCTCGATTTTGGTGATTTTCCCTAGTGGTACCCCTAGGGAAATCCGTAAAAATTCGTCCGATTCCGACGAAGCCAATTCTCGATGCGTTGTGACCGGCAAGCTTCCAGTAGCTATCCCGGTCGAGTTCTCCCGAATTATTGGGCTCGGATCCGAAATTTCACCACTTTTTACGATTCATCGATTTTGGTGATTTTCCCTACTAGGGAAATCCGTAAAAATTCGTCGGATTCCGACGAAGCCAATTCTCGATGCTTTGTGACCGGCAAGCTTCCAGTAGCTATCACGGTCGAGTTCTCCCGAATTATTGGGCTCGGATCCGAAATTTCACCACTTTTTACGATTCCTCGATTTTGGTGATTTTCCCTAGTGGTACCCCTAGGAAAATCCGTAAAAATTCGTCGGATTCCGACGAAGCCAATTCTCGATGCGTTGTGACCGGCAAGCTTCCAGTAGCTATCCCGGTCGAGTTCTCCCGAATTATTGGGCTCGGATCTGAAATTTCACCACTTTTTACGATTCCTCGATTTTGGTGATTTTCCCTAGTGGTACCCCTAGGGAAATCCGTAAAAATTCGTCGGATTCCGACGAAGCCAATTCTCGATGCGTTGTGACCGGCAAGCTTCCAGTAGCTATCCCGGTCGAGTTCTCCCGAATTATTGGGCTCGGATCCGAAATTTCACCACTTTTTACGATTTCTCCATTTTAGTGATTTTCCATAGTGGTACCCCTAGGGAAATCCGAAAAAATTCGTCGGATTCCGACGAAGCCAATTCTCGATGCGTTGTGACCGGCAAGCTTCCAGTAGCTATCCCGGCCGAGTTCTCCCGAATTATTGGGCTCGGATCCGAAATTTCACCACTTTTTACGATTCCTCGATTTTGGTGATTTTCCCTAGTGGTACCCCTAGGGAAATCCGTAAAAATTCGTCGGATTCCGACGAAGCCAATTCTCGATGCGTTGTGACCGGCAAGCTTCCAGTAGCTATCCCGGTCGAGTTCTCCCGAATTATTAGGCTCGGATCCGAAATTTCACCACTTTTTACGATTCCTCGATTTTGGTGATTTTCCCTAGTGGTACCCCTAGGGAAATCCGTAAAAATTCGTCCGATTCCGACGAAGCCAATTCTCGATGCGTTGTGACCGGCAAGCTTCCAGTAGCTATCCCGGTCGAGTTCTCCCGAATTATTGGGCTCGGATCCGAAATTTCACCACTTTTTACGATTCCTCGATTTTTGTGATTTTCCCTAGTGGTACCACTAGGGAAATCCGTAAAAATTCGTCGGATTCCGACGAAGCCAATTCTCGATGCGCTGTGACCGGCAAGCTTCCAGTAGCTATCCCGGTCGAGTTCTCCCGAATTATTGGGCTCGGATCCGAAATTTCACCACTTTTTACGATTCCTCGATTTTGGTGATTTTCCCTAGTGGTACCCCTAGGGAAATCCGTAAAAATTCGTCGGATTTCGACGAAGCCAATTCTCGATGCGCTGTGACCGGCAAGCTTCCAGTAGCTATCCCGGTCGAGTTCTCCCGAATTATTGGGCTCAGATCCGAAATTTCACCACTTTTTACGATTCCTCGATTTTGGTGATTTTCCCTAGTGGTACCCCTAGGAAAATCCGTAAAAATTCGTCGGATTCCGACGAAGCCAATTCTCGATGCTTTGTGACCGGCAAGCTTCCAGTAGCTATCACTGTCGAGTTCTCCCGAATTATTGGGCTCGGATCCGAAATTTCACCACTTTTTACGATTCCTCGATTTTGGTGATTTTCCCTAGTGGTACCCCTAGGAAAATCCGTAAAAATTCGTCGGATTCCGACGAAGCCAATTCTCGATGCGTTGTGACCGGCAAGCTTCCAGTAGCTATCCCGGTCGAGTTCTCCCGAATTATTGGGCTCGGATCCGAAATTTCACCACTTTTTACGATTCCTCGATTTTGGTGATTTTCCCTAGCGGTACCCCTAGGGAAATCCGTAAAAATTCGTCGGATTCCGACGAAGCCAATTCTCGATGCGTTGTGACCGGCAAGCTTCCAGTAGCTATCCCGATCGAGTTCTCCCGAATTATTGGGCTCGGATCCGAAATTTCACCACTTTTTACGATTCCTCGATTTTGGTGATTTTCCCTAGTGGGGAAATCCGTAAAAATTCGTCGGATTTCGACGAAGCTAATTCTCGATGCGTTGTGACCGGCAAGCTTCCAGTAGCTATCCCGGTCGAGTTCTCCCGAGTTATTGGGCTCGGATCCGAAATTTCACCACTTTTTACGATTCCTCGATTTTGGTGATTTTCCCTAGTGGTACCCCTAGGGAAATCCGTAAAAATTCGTCGGATTCCGACGAAGCCAATTCTCGATACGTGGTGACCGGCAAGCTTCCAGTAGCTATCCCGGTCGAGTTCTCCCGAATTATTGGGCTCGGATCCGAAATTTCACCACTTTTTACGATTTCTCGATTTTGGTGATTTTCCCTAGTGGTACAAATCCGTAAAAATTCGTCGGATTCCGACGAAGCCAATTATCGATGCGTTGTGACCGGCAAGCTTCCAGTAGCTATCCCGGTCGAGTTCTCCCGAATTATTGGGCTCGGATCGGAAATTTCACCACTTTTTACGATTCCTCGATTTTGGTGATTTTCCCTAGTGGTACCCCTAGGGAAATCCGTAAAAATTCGTCGGATTCCGACGAAGCCAATTCTCGATGCGTTGTGACCGGCAAGCTTCCAGAAGCTATCCCGGTCGAGTTCTCCCGAATTATTGGGCTCGGATCCGAAATTTCACCACTTTTTACGATTTCTCGATTTTGGTGATTTTCCCTAGTGGTACCCCTAGGGAAATCCGTAAAAATTCGTCGGATTCCGACGAAGCCAATTCTCGATACGTGGTGACCGAAAAGCTTCCAGTAGCTATCCCGGTCGAGTTCTCTCGAATTATTGGGCTCGGATCCGAAATTTCACCACTTTTTACGATTTCTCGATTTTGGTGATTTTCCCTAGTGGTACCCCTAGGGAAATCCGTAAAAATTCGTCGGATTCCGACGAAGCCAATTCTCGATGCGTTGTGACCGGCAAGCTTCCAGTAGCTATCCCGGTCGAGTTCTCCCGAATTATTGGGCTCGGATCCGAAATTTCACCACTTTTTACGATTTCTCGATTTTGGTGATTTTCCCTAGTGGTACAAATCCGTAAAAATTCGTCGGATTTCGACGAAGCCAATTCTCGATGCGTTGAGACCGGCAAGCTTTCAGTAGCTATCCTGGTCGAGTTCTCCCGAATTATTGGGCTCGGATCCGAAATTTCACCATTTTTTACGATTTCTCGATTTTGGTGATTTTCCCTAGTGGTACCCCTAGGGAAATCCGTAAAAATTCGTCGGATTCCGACGAAGCCAATTCTCGATGCGTTGTGACCGGCAAGCTTCCAGAAGCTATCCCGGTCGAGTTCTCCCGAATTATTGGGCTCGGATCCGAAATTTCACCACTTTTTACGATTTCTCGATTTTGGTGATTTTCCCTAGTGGTACCCCTAGGGAAATCCGTAAAAATTCGTCGGATTCCGACGAAGCCAATTCTCGATACGTGGTGACCGAAAAGCTTCCAGTAGCTATCCCGGTCGAGTTCTCTCGAATTATTGGGCTCGGATCCGAAATTTCACCACTTTTTACGATTTCTCGATTTTGGTGATTTTTCCTAGTGGTACCCCTAGGGAAATCCGTAAAAATTCATCGGATTCCGACGAAGCCAATTCTCGATGCGTTGTGACCGGCAAGCTTCCAGTAGCTATCCCGGTCGAGTTCTCCCGAATTATTGGGCTCGGATCCGAGATTTCACAATTTTTACGATTTCTCGATTTTGGTGATTTTCCCTAATGGTACCCCTACGGAAATCCGTAAAAATTCGTCGAATTCCGACGAAGCCAATTCTCGATGCGTTGTGATCGGCAAGCTTCCAGTAGCTATCCCGGTCGAGTTCTCCCGAATTATTGGGCTCGGATCCGAAATTTCACCACTTTTTACGATTTCTCGATTTTGGTGATTTTTCCTAGTGGTACCCCTAGGGAAATCCGTAAAAATTCGTCGGATTCCGACGAAGCCAATTCTCGATGCGTTGTGACCGGCAAGCTTCCAGTAGCTATCCCGGTCGAGTTCTCCCGAATTATTGGGCTCTGATCCGAGATTTCACCACTTTTTACGATTTCTCGATTTTGGTGATTTTCCCTAGTGGTACCCCTAGGGAAATCCGTAAAAATTCGTCGGATTCCGACGAAGCCAATTCTCGATGCGTTGTGACCGGCAAGCTTCCAGTAGCTATCCCGGTCGAGTTCTCCCGAATTATTGGGCTCGGATCCGAGATTTCACAATTTTTACGATTTCTCGATTTTGGTGATTTTCCCTAATGGTACCCCTAGGGAAATCCGTAAAAATTCGTCGAATTCCGACGAAGCCAATTCTCGATGCGTTGTGATCGGCAAGCTTCCAGTAGCTATCCCGGTCGAGTTCTCCCGAATTATTGGGCTCGGATCCGAAATTTCACCACTTTTTACGATTTCTCAATTTTGGTGATTTTCCATAGTGGTACCCCTAGGGAAATCCGAAAAAATTCGTCGGATTCCGACGAAGCCAATTCTCGATGCGTTGTGACCGGCAAGCTTCCAGTAGCTATCCCGGTCGAGTTCTCCCGGATTATTGGGCTCGAATCCGAAATTTCACCACTTTTTACGATTTCTCGATTTTGGTGATTTTCCCTAGTGGTACCCCTAGGGAAATCCGTAAAATTTCGTGGGATTCCGACGAAGCCCATTCTCGATGCGTTGTGACCGGCAAGCTTCCGGTAGCTATCCCGGTCGAGTTCTCCCGAATTATTGGGCTCGGATCTGAAATTTCACCACTATTTACGATTTCTCGATTTTGGTGATTTTCCCTAGTGGTACCCCTAGGGAAATCCGTAAAAATTCGTCGGATTCCGACGAAGCCAATTCTCGATTTGTTGTGACCGGCAAGCTTCCAGTAGCTATCCCGGTCGAGTTCTCCCGAATTATTGGGCTCGGATCCGAAATTTCACCACTTTTTACGATTTCTCGATTTTGGTGATTTTTCCTAGTGGTACCCCTAGGGAAATCCGTAAAAATTCGTCGGATTCCGACGAAGCCAATTCTCGATGCGTTGTGACCGGCAAGCTTCCAGTAGCTATCCCGGTCGAGTTCTCCCGAATTATTGGGCTCTGATCCGAGATTTCACCACTTTTTACGATTTCTCGATTTTGGTGATTTTCCCTAGTGGTACCCCTAGGGAAATCCGTAAAAATTCGTCGGATTCCGACGAAGCCAATTCTCGATGCGTTGTGACCGGCAAGCTTCCAGTAGCTATCCCGGTCGAGTTCTCCCGAATTATTGGGCTCGGATCCGAGATTTCACAATTTTTACGATTTCTCGATTTTGGTGATTTTCCCTAATGGTACCCCTAGGGAAATCCGTAAAAATTCGTCGAATTCCGACGAAGCCAATTCTCGATGCGTTGTGATCGGCAAGCTTCCAGTAGCTATCCCGGTCGAGTTCTCCCGAATTATTGGGCTCGGATCCGAAATTTCACCACTTTTTACGATTTTTCAATTTTGGTGATTTTCCATAGTGGTACCCCTAGGGAAATCCGAAAAAATTCGTCGGATTCCGACGAAGCCAATTCTCGATGCGTTGTGACCGGCAAGCTTCCAGTAGCTATCCCGGTCGAGTTCTCCCGGATTATTGGGCTCGGATCCGAAATTTCACCACTTTTTACGATTTCTCGATTTTGGTGATTTTCCCTAGTGGTACCCCTAGGGAAATCCGTAAAATTTCGTGGGATTCCGACGAAGCCAATTCTCGATGCGTTGTGACCGGCAAGCTTCCGGTAGCTATCCCGGTCGAGTTCTCCCGAATTATTGGGCTCGGATCCGAAATTTCACCACTTTTTACGATTTCTCAATTTTGGTGATTTTCCATAGTGGTACCCCTAGGGAAATCCGAAAAAATTCGTCGGATTCCGACGAAGCCAATTCTCGATGCGTTGTGACCGGCAAGCTTCCAGTAGCTATGCCGGTCGAGTTCTCCCGGATTATTGGGCTCGGATCCGAAATTTCACCACTTTTTACGATTTCTCGATTTTGGTGATTTTCCCTAGTGGTACCCCTAGGGAAATCCGTAAAAATTCGTCGCATTCCGACGAAGCCAATTCTCGATGCGTTGTGACCGGCAAGCTTCCAGAAGCTATCCCGGTCGAGTTCTCCCGAATTATTGGGCTCGGATCCGAAATTTCACCACTTTTTACGATTTCTCGATTTTGGTGATTTTCCCTAGTGGTACCCCTAGGGAAATCCGTAAAAATTCGTCGGATTCCGACGAAGCCAATTCTCGATACGTGGTGACCGAAAAGCTTCCAGTAGCTATCCCGGTCGAGTTCTCTCGAATTATTGGGCTCGGATCCGAAATTTCACCACTTTTTACGATTTCTCGATTTTGGTGATTTTTTCTAGTGGTACAAATCCGTAAAAATTCGTCGGATTTCGACGAAGCCAATTCTCGATGCGTTGAGACCGGCAAGCTTCCAGTATCTATCCCGGTCGAGTTCTCCCGAATTATTGGGCTCGGATCCGAAATTTCACCACTTTTTACGATTCCTCGATTTTGGTGATTTTTCCTAGTGGTACCCCTAGGGAAATCCGTAAAAATTCGTCGGATTCCGACGAAGCCAATTCTCGATGCGTTGTGACCGGCAAGCTTTCAGTAGCTATCCCGGTCGAGTTCTCCCGAATTATTGGGCTCGGATCCGAAATTTCACCACTTTTTACGATTTCTCGATTTTGGTGATTTTCCCTAGTGGTACCCCTAGGAAAATCCGTAAAAATTCGTCGGATTCCGACGAAGCCAATTCTCGATGCGTTGTGACCGGCAAGCTTCCAGTAGCTATCCCGGTCGAGTTCTCCCGAATTATTGGGCTCGGATCCGAAATTTCACCACTTTTTACGATTCCTCGATTTTGGTGATTTTCCCTAGTGGTACCCCTAGGGAAATCCGTAAAAATTCGTCGGATTCCGACGAAGCCAATTCTCGATGCGTTGTGACCGGCAAGCTTCCAGTAGCTATCCCGGTCGAGTTCTCCCGAATTGTTGGGCTCGGATCCGAAATTTCACCTCTTTTTACGATTCCTCGATTTTGGTGATTTTCCCTAGTGGTACCCCTAGGGAAATCCGTAAAAATTCGTCGTATTCCGACGAAGCCAATTCTCGATGCGTTGTGACCGGCAAGCTTCCAGTAGCTATCCCGGTCGAGTTCTCCCGAATTATTGGGCTCGGATCCGAAATTTCACCACTTTTTACGATTCCTCGATTTTGGTGATTTTCCCTAGTGGTACCCCTAGGGAAATCCGTAAAAATTCGTCGGATTCCGACGAAGCCAATTCTCGATGCGTTGTGACCGGCAAGCTTCCGGTAGCTATCCCGGTCGAGTTCTCCCGAATTATTGGGCTCGGATCCGAGATTTCACAATTTTTACGATTTCTCGATTTTGGTGATTTTCCCTAATGGTACCCCTAGGGAAATCCGTAAAAATTCGTCGAATTCCGACGAAGCCAATTCTCGATGCGTTGTGATCGGCAAGCTTCCAGTAGCTATCCCGGTCGAGTTCTCCCGAATTATTGGGCTCGGATCCGAAATTTCACCACTTTTTACGATTTCTCAATTTTGGTGATTTTCCATAGTGGTACCCATAGGGAAATCCGAAAAAATTCGTCGGATTCCGACGAAGCCAATTCTCGATGCGTTGTGACCGGCAAGCTTCCAGTAGCTATCCCGGTCGAGTTCTCCCGGATTATTGGGCTCGGATCCGAAATTTCACCACTTTTTACGATTTCTCAATTTTGGTGATTTTCCATAGTGGTACCCATAGGGAAATCCGAAAAAATTCGTCGGATTCCGACGAAGCCAATTCTCGATGCGTTGTGACCGGCAAGCTTCCAGTAGCTATCCCGGTCGAGTTCTCCCGGATTATTGGGCTCGGATCCGAAATTTCACCACTTTTTACGATTTCTCGATTTTGGTGATTTTCCCTAGTGGTACCCCTAGGGAAATCCGTAAAATTTCGTGGGATTCCGACGAAGCCAATTCTCGATGCGTTGTGACCGGCAAGCTTCCGGTAGCTATCCCGGTCGAGTTCTCCCGAATTATTGGGCTCGGATCCGAAATTTCACCACTTTTTACGATTTCTCAATTTTGGTGATTTTCCATAGTGGTACCCCTACGGAAATCCGAAAAAATTCGTCGGATTCCGACGAAGCCAATTCTCGATGCGTTGTGACCGGCAAGCTTCCAGTAGCTATCCCGGTCGAGTTCTCCCGGATTATTGGGCTCGGATCCGAAATTTCACCACTTTTTACGATTTCTCGATTTTGGTGATTTTCCCTATTGGTACCCCTAGGGAAATCCGTAAAATTTCGTGGGATTCCGACGAAGCCAATTCTCGATGCGTTGTGACCGGCAAGCTTCCGGTAGCTATCCCGGTCGAGTTCTCCCGAATTATTGGGCTCGGATCTGAAATTTCACCACTATTTACGATTTCTCGATTTTGGTGATTTTCCCTAGTGGTACCCCTAGGGAAATCCGTAAAAATTCGTCGGATTCCGACGAAGCCAATTCTCGATTTGTTGTGACCGGCAAGCCTCCAGTAGCTATCCCGGTCGAGTTCTCCCGAATTATTGGGCTCGGATCCGAAATTTCACCACTTTTTACGATTTCTCGATTTTGGTGATTTTCCCTAGTGGTACCCCTATGAAAATCCGTAAAAATTCGTCGGATTCCGACGAAGCCAATTCTCGATGCGTTGTGACCGGCAAGCTTCCAGAAGCTATCCCGGTCGAGTTCTCCCGAATTATTGGGCTCGGATCCGAAATTTCACCACTTTTTACGATTTCTCGATTTTGGTGATTTTCCCTAGTGGTACCCCTAGGGAAATCCGTAAAAATTCGTCGGATTCCGACGAAGCCAATTCTCGATACGTGGTGACCGAAAAGCTTCCAGTAGCTATCCCGGTCGAGTTCTCTCGAATTATTGGGCTCGGATCCGAAATTTCACCACTTTTTACGATTTCTCGATTTTGGTGATTTTCCCTAGTGGTACAAATCCGTAAAAATTCGTCGGATTTCGACGAAGCCAATTCTCGATGCGTTGAGACCGGCAAGCTTCCAGTAGCTATCCCGGTCGAGTTCTCCCGAATTATTGGGCTCGGATCCGAAATTTCACCACTTTTTACGATTCCTCGATTTTGGTGATTTTTCCTAGTGGTACCCCTAGGGAAATCCGTAAAAATTCGTCGGATTCCGACGAAGCCAATTCTCGATGCGTTGTGACCGGCAAGCTTTCAGTAGCTATCCCGGTCGAGTTCTCCCGAATTATTGGGCTCGGATCCGAAATTTCACCACTTTTTACGATTTCTCGATTTTGGTGATTTTCCCTAGTGGTACCCCTAGGAAAATCCGTAAAAATTCGTCGGATTCCGACGAAGCCAATTCTCGATGCGTTGTGACCGGCAAGCTTCCAGTAGCTATCCCGGTCGAGTTCTCCCGAATTATTGGGCTCGGATCCGAAATTTCACCACTTTTTACGATTCCTCGATTTTGGTGATTTTCCCTAGTGGTACCCCTAGGGAAATCCGTAAAAATTCGTCGGATTCCGACGAAGCCAATTCTCGATGCGTTGTGACCGGCAAGCTTCCAGTAGCTATCCCGGTCGAGTTCTCCCGAATTGTTGGGCTCGGATCCGAAATTTCACCACTTTTTACGATTCCTCGATTTTGGTGATTTTCCCTAGTGGTACCCCTAGGGAAATCCGTAAAAATTCGTCGTATTCCGACGAAGCCAATTCTCGATGCGTTGTGACCGGCAAGCTTCCAGTAGCTATCCCGGTCGAGTTCTCCCGAATTATTGGGCTCGAATCCGAAATTTCACCACTTTTTACGATTCCTCGATTTTGGTGATTTTCCCTAGTGGTACCCCTAGGGAAATCCGTAAAAATTCGTCGGATTCCGACGAAGCCAATTCTCGATGCGTTGTGACCGGCAAGCTTCCGGTAGCTATCCCGGTCGAGTTCTCCCGAATTATTGGGCTCGGATCCGAGATTTCACAATTTTTACGATTTCTCGATTTTGGTGATTTTCCCTAATGGTACCCCTAGGGAAATCCGTAAAAATTCGTCGAATTCCGACGAAGCCAATTCTCGATGCGTTGTGATCGGCAAGCTTCCAGTAGCTATCCCGGTCGAGTTCTCCCGAATTATTGGGCTCGGATCCGAAATTTCACCACTTTTTACGATTTCTCAATTTTGGTGATTTTCCATAGTGGTACCCATAGGGAAATCCGAAAAAATTCGTCGGATTCCGACGAAGCCAATTCTCGATGCGTTGTGACCGGCAAGCTTCCAGTAGCTATCCCGGTCGAGTTCTCCCGGATTATTGGGCTCGGATCCGAAATTTCACCACTTTTTACGATTTCTCAATTTTGGTGATTTTCCATAGTGGTACCCATAGGGAAATCCGAAAAAATTCGTCGGATTCCGACGAAGCCAATTCTCGATGCGTTGTGACCGGCAAGCTTCCAGTAGCTATCCCGGTCGAGTTCTCCCGGATTATTGGGCTCGGATCCGAAATTTCACCACTTTTTACGATTTCTCGATTTTGGTGATTTTCCCTAGTGGTACCCCTAGGGAAATCCGTAAAATTTCGTGGGATTCCGACGAAGCCAATTCTCGATGCGTTGTGACCGGCAAGCTTCCGGTAGCTATCCCGGTCGAGTTCTCCCGAATTATTGGGCTCGGATCCGAAATTTCACCACTTTTTACGATTTCTCAATTTTGGTGATTTTCCATAGTGGTACCCCTACGGAAATCCGAAAAAATTCGTCGGATTCCGACGAAGCCAATTCTCGATGCGTTGTGACCGGCAAGCTTCCAGTAGCTATCCCGGTCGAGTTCTCCCGGATTATTGGGCTCGGATCCGAAATTTCACCACTTTTTACGATTTCTCGATTTTGGTGATTTTCCCTATTGGTACCCCTAGGGAAATCCGTAAAATTTCGTGGGATTCCGACGAAGCCAATTCTCGATGCGTTGTGACCGGCAAGCTTCCGGTAGCTATCCCGGTCGAGTTCTCCCGAATTATTGGGCTCGGATCTGAAATTTCACCACTATTTACGATTTCTCGATTTTGGTGATTTTCCCTAGTGGTACCCCTAGGGAAATCCGTAAAAATTCGTCGGATTCCGACGAAGCCAATTCTCGATTTGTTGTGACCGGCAAGCCTCCAGTAGCTATCCCGGTCGAGTTCTCCCGAATTATTGGGCTCGGATCCGAAATTTTACCACTTTTTACGATTTCTCGATTTTGGTGATTTTCCCTAGTGGTACCCCTATGAAAATCCGTAAAAATTCGTCGGATTCCGACGAAGCCAATTCTCGATGCGTTGTGACCGGCAAGCTTCCAGAAGCTATCCCGGTCGAGTTCTCCCGAATTATTGGGCTCGGATCCGAAATTTCACCACTTTTTACGATTTCTCGATTTTGGTGATTTTCCCTAGTGGTACCCCTAGGGAAATCCGTAAAAATTCGTCGGATTCCGACGAAGCCAATTCTCGATACGTGGTGACCGAAAAGCTTCCAGTAGCTATCCCGGTCGAGTTCTCTCGAATTATTGGGCTCGGATCCGAAATTTCACCACTTTTTACGATTTCTCGATTTTGGTGATTTTCCCTAGTGGTACAAATCCGTAAAAATTCGTCGGATTTCGACGAAGCCAATTCTCGATGCGTTGAGACCGGCAAGCTTCCAGTAGCTATCCCGGTCGAGTTCTCCCGAATTATTGGGCTCGGATCCGAAATTTCACCACTTTTTACGATTCCTCGATTTTGGTGATTTTTCCTAGTGGTACCCCTAGGGAAATCCGTAAAAATTCGTCGGATTCCGACGAAGCCAATTCTCGATGCGTTGTGACCGGCAAGCTTTCAGTAGCTATCCCGGTCGAGTTCTCCCGAATTATTGGGCTCGGATCCGAAATTTCACCACTTTTTACGATTTCTCGATTTTGGTGATTTTCCCTAGTGGTACCCCTAGGAAAATCCGTAAAAATTCGTCGGATTCCGACGAAGCCAATTCTCGATGCGTTGTGACCGGCAAGCTTCCAGTAGCTATCCCGGTCGAGTTCTCCCGAATTATTGGGCTCGGATCCGAAATTTCACCACTTTTTACGATTCCTCGATTTTGGTGATTTTCCCTAGTGGTACCCCTAGGGAAATCCGTAAAAATTCGTCGGATTCCGACGAAGCCAATTCTCGATGCGTTGTGACCGGCAAGCTTCCAGTAGCTATCCCGGTCGAGTTCTCCCGAATTGTTGGGCTCGGATCCGAAATTTCACCACTTTTTACGATTCCTCGATTTTGGTGATTTTCCCTAGTGGTACCCCTAGGGAAATCCGTAAAAATTCGTCGTATTCCGACGAAGCCAATTCTCGATGCGTTGTGACCGGCAAGCTTCCAGTAGCTATCCCGGTCGAGTTCTCCCGAATTATTGGGC
Organism: Excoecaria cochinchinensis; assembly: GCA_947683425.1. Taxonomy (NCBI): domain Eukaryota; kingdom Viridiplantae; phylum Streptophyta; class Magnoliopsida; order Malpighiales; family Euphorbiaceae; genus Excoecaria; species Excoecaria cochinchinensis. Next base: position 68,139 of record CANTUQ010000444.1, on the reverse strand, counting down.
TCGGATCCGAAATTTCACCACTTTTTACGATTCCTCGATTTTGGTGATTTTCCCTAGTGGTACCCCTAGGGAAATCCGTAAAAATTCGTCGGATTCCGACGAAGCCAATTCTCGATGCGTTGTGACCGGCAAGCTTCCGGTAGCTATCCCGGTCGAGTTCTCCCGAATTATTGGGCTCGGATCCGAGATTTCACAATTTTTACGATTTCTCGATTTTGGTGATTTTCCCTAATGGTACCCCTAGGGAAATCCGTAAAAATTCGTCGAATTCCGACGAAGCCAATTCTCGATGCGTTGTGATCGGCAAGCTTCCAGTAGCTATCCCGGTCGAGTTCTCCCGAATTATTGGGCTCGGATCCGAAATTTCACCACTTTTTACGATTTCTCAATTTTGGTGATTTTCCATAGTGGTACCCATAGGGAAATCCGAAAAAATTCGTCGGATTCCGACGAAGCCAATTCTCGATGCGTTGTGACCGGCAAGCTTCCAGTAGCTATCCCGGTCGAGTTCTCCCGGATTATTGGGCTCGGATCCGAAATTTCACCACTTTTTACGATTTCTCAATTTTGGTGATTTTCCATAGTGGTACCCATAGGGAAATCCGAAAAAATTCGTCGGATTCCGACGAAGCCAATTCTCGATGCGTTGTGACCGGCAAGCTTCCAGTAGCTATCCCGGTCGAGTTCTCCCGGATTATTGGGCTCGGATCCGAAATTTCACCACTTTTTACGATTTCTCGATTTTGGTGATTTTCCCTAGTGGTACCCCTAGGGAAATCCGTAAAATTTCGTGGGATTCCGACGAAGCCAATTCTCGATGCGTTGTGACCGGCAAGCTTCCGGTAGCTATCCCGGTCGAGTTCTCCCGAATTATTGGGCTCGGATCCGAAATTTCACCACTTTTTACGATTTCTCAATTTTGGTGATTTTCCATAGTGGTACCCCTACGGAAATCCGAAAAAATTCGTCGGATTCCGACGAAGCCAATTCTCGATGCGTTGTGACCGGCAAGCTTCCAGTAGCTATCCCGGTCGAGTTCTCCCGGATTATTGGGCTCGGATCCGAAATTTCACCACTTTTTACGATTTCTCGATTTTGGTGATTTTCCCTATTGGTACCCCTAGGGAAATCCGTAAAATTTCGTGGGATTCCGACGAAGCCAATTCTCGATGCGTTGTGACCGGCAAGCTTCCGGTAGCTATCCCGGTCGAGTTCTCCCGAATTATTGGGCTCGGATCTGAAATTTCACCACTATTTACGATTTCTCGATTTTGGTGATTTTCCCTAGTGGTACCCCTAGGGAAATCCGTAAAAATTCGTCGGATTCCGACGAAGCCAATTCTCGATTTGTTGTGACCGGCAAGCCTCCAGTAGCTATCCCGGTCGAGTTCTCCCGAATTATTGGGCTCGGATCCGAAATTTCACCACTTTTTACGATTTCTCGATTTTGGTGATTTTCCCTAGTGGTACCCCTATGAAAATCCGTAAAAATTCGTCGGATTCCGACGAAGCCAATTCTCGATGCGTTGTGACCGGCAAGCTTCCAGAAGCTATCCCGGTCGAGTTCTCCCGAATTATTGGGCTCGGATCCGAAATTTCACCACTTTTTACGATTTCTCGATTTTGGTGATTTTCCCTAGTGGTACCCCTAGGGAAATCCGTAAAAATTCGTCGGATTCCGACGAAGCCAATTCTCGATACGTGGTGACCGAAAAGCTTCCAGTAGCTATCCCGGTCGAGTTCTCTCGAATTATTGGGCTCGGATCCGAAATTTCACCACTTTTTACGATTTCTCGATTTTGGTGATTTTCCCTAGTGGTACAAATCCGTAAAAATTCGTCGGATTTCGACGAAGCCAATTCTCGATGCGTTGAGACCGGCAAGCTTCCAGTAGCTATCCCGGTCGAGTTCTCCCGAATTATTGGGCTCGGATCCGAAATTTCACCACTTTTTACGATTCCTCGATTTTGGTGATTTTTCCTAGTGGTACCCCTAGGGAAATCCGTAAAAATTCGTCGGATTCCGACGAAGCCAATTCTCGATGCGTTGTGACCGGCAAGCTTTCAGTAGCTATCCCGGTCGAGTTCTCCCGAATTATTGGGCTCGGATCCGAAATTTCACCACTTTTTACGATTTCTCGATTTTGGTGATTTTCCCTAGTGGTACCCCTAGGAAAATCCGTAAAAATTCGTCGGATTCCGACGAAGCCAATTCTCGATGCGTTGTGACCGGCAAGCTTCCAGTAGCTATCCCGGTCGAGTTCTCCCGAATTATTGGGCTCGGATCCGAAATTTCACCACTTTTTACGATTCCTCGATTTTGGTGATTTTCCCTAGTGGTACCCCTAGGGAAATCCGTAAAAATTCGTCGGATTCCGACGAAGCCAATTCTCGATGCGTTGTGACCGGCAAGCTTCCAGTAGCTATCCCGGTCGAGTTCTCCCGAATTGTTGGGCTCGGATCCGAAATTTCACCACTTTTTACGATTCCTCGATTTTGGTGATTTTCCCTAGTGGTACCCCTAGGGAAATCCGTAAAAATTCGTCGGATTCCGACGAAGCCAATTCTCGATGCGTTGTGACCGGCAAGCTTCCAGTAGCTATCCCGGTCGAGTTCTCCCGAATTATTGGGCTCGGATCCGAAATTTCACCACTTTTTACGATTCCTCGATTTTGGTGATTTTCCCTAGTGGTACCCCTAGGGAAATCCGTAAAAATTCGTCGGATTCCGACGAAGCCAATTCTCGATTCGTTGTGACCGGCAAGCTTCCAGTAGCTATCCCGGTCGAGTTCTCCCGAATTATTGGGCTCGGATCCAAAATTTCACCACTTTTTACGATTCCTCGATTTTGGTAATTTTCCCTAGCGGTACCCCTAGGGAAATCCGTAAAAATTCGTCGGATTCCGACGAAGCCAATTCTCGATGCGTTGTGACCGGCAAGCTTCCAGTAGCTATCCCGGTCGAGTTCTCCCGAATTATTGGGCTCGGATCCGAAATTTCACCACTTTTTACGATTTCTCAATTTTGGTAATTTTTCCTAGTGGTACAAATCCGTAAAAATTCGTCGGATTTCGACGAAGCCAATTCTCGATGCGTTGAGACCGGCAAGCTTCCAGTAGCTATCCTGGTCGAGTTCTCCCGAATTATTGGGCTCGGATCCGAAATTTCACCATTTTTTACGATTTCTCGATTTTGGAGATTTTCCCTAGTGGTACCCCTAGGGAAATTCGTAAAAATTCGTCGGATTCCGACGAAGCCAATTCTCGATGCGATGTGACCGGCAAGCTTCCAGTAGCTATCCCGGTCTAGTTCTCCCGAATTATTGGGCTCGGATCCGAAATTTCACAACTTTTTATGATTTCTCGATTTTGGTGATTTTCCCTAGTGGTACCCTTAGGGAAATCCGTAAAAATTATTCGGATTTCGACGAAGCCAATTCTCGATGCGTTGTGACCGGCAAGCTTCCAGTAGCTATCCCGGTCGAGTTCTCCCGAATTATTGGGCTCGGATCCGAAATTTCACCACTTTTTACGATTTCTCGATTTTGGTGATTTTCCCTAGTGGTAGGAAAATCCGTAAAAATTCGTCGGATTCCGACGAAGCCAATTCTCGATGCGTTGTGACTGGCAAGCTTCCAGTAGCTATCCCGGTCGAGTTCTTCCGAATTATTGGGCTCGGATCCGAAATTTCACCACTTTTTACGATTTCTCGATTTTGGTGATTTTCCCTAGTGGTACCCCTAGGGAAATCCGTAAAAATTCGTCGGATTTCGACGAAGCCAATTCTCGATGCGTTGTGACCGGCAAGCTTCCAGTAGCTATCCCGGTCGAGTTCTCCCGAATTATTGGGCTCGGATCCGAAATTTCACCACTTTTTACGATTTCTCGATTTTGGTGATTTTCCCTAGTGGTACCCCTAGGGAAATCCGTAAAAATTCGTCGGATTCCGACGAAGCCAATTCTCGATGCGTTGTGACCGGCAAGCTTCCAGTAGCTATCCCGGTCGAGTTCTCCCGAATTATTTGGCTCGGATCCGAAATTTCACCACTTTTTACGATTTCTCGATTTTGGTGATTTTCCCTAGTGGTACCCCTAGGGAAATCCGTAAAAATTCGTCGGATTCCGACGAAGCCAATTCTCGATGCGTTGTGACCGGCAAGCTTCCAGTAGCTATCCCGGTCGAGTTCTCCCGAATTATTGGGCTCGGATCCGAAATTTCACCACTTTTTACGATTTCTCGATTTTGGTGATTTTCCCTAGTGGTACCCCTAGGGAAATCCGTAAAAATTCGTCGGATTCCGACGAAGCCAATTCTCGATGCGTTGTGACCGGCAAGCTTCCAGTAGCTATCCCGGTCGAGTTCTCCCGAATTATTGGGCTCGGATCCGAAATTTCACAACTTTTTACGATTTCTCGATTTTGGTGATTTTCCCTAGTGGTACCCCTAGGGAAATCCGTAAAAATTCGTCGGATTCCGACGAAGCCAATTCTCGATGCGTTGTGACCGGCAAGCTTCCAGTAGCTATCCCGGTCGAGTTCTCCCGAATTATTGGGCTCGGATCCGAAATTTCACCACTTTTTACGATTTCTCGATTTTGGTGATTTTGCCTAGTGGTACCCCTAGGGAAATCCGTAAAAATTCGTCGGATTTCGACGAAGCCAATTCTCGATGCGTTGTGACCGGCAAGCTTCCAGTAGCAATCCCGGTCGAGTTCTCCCGAATTATTGGGCTCGGATCCGAAATTTCACCACTTTTTACGATTTCTCGATTTTGGTGATTTTCCCTAGTGGTACCCCTAGGGAAATCCGTAAAAATTTGTCGGATTCCGACGAAGCCAATTCTCGATGCGTTGTGACCGGCAAGCTTCCAGTAGCTATCCCGGTCGAGTTCTCCCGAATTATTGGGCTCGGATCCGAAATTTCACAACTTTTTACGATTTCTCGATTTTGGTGATTTTCCCTAGTGGTACCCCTAGGGAAATCCGTAAAAATTCGTCGGATTCCGACGAAGCCAATTCTCGATGCGTTGTGACCGGCAAGCTTCCAGTAGCTATCCCGGTCGAGTTCTTCCGAATTATTGGGCTCAGATCTGAAATTTCACCACTTTTTACGATTTCTCGATTTTGGTGATTTTCCCTAGTGGTACCCCTAGGGAAATCCGTAAAAATTCGTCGGATTTCGACGAAGCCAATTCTCGATGCGTTGTGACCGGCAAGCTTCCAGTAGCTATCCCGGTCGAGTTCTCCCGAATTATTGGGCTCGGATCCGAAATTTCACAGCTTTTTATGATTACTCGATTTTGGTGATTTTCCCTAGTGGTACCCCTAGGGAAATCCGTAAAAATTCGTCGGATTCCGACGAAGCCAATTCTCGATGCGTTGTGACCGGCAAGCTTCCAGTAGCTATCCCGGTCGAGTTCTCCCGAATTATTGGGCTCGGATCCGAAATTTCACAACTTTTTACGATTTCTCGATTTTGGTGATTTTCCCTAGTGGTACCCCTAGGGAAATCCGTAAAAATTCGTCGGATTTCGACGAAGCCAATTCTCGATGCGTTGTGACCGGCAAGCTTCCAGTAGCTATCCCGGTCGAGTTCTCCCGAATTATTGGGCTCGGATCCGAAATTTCACCAATTTTTACGATTTCTCGATTTTGGTGATTTTCCCTGGTGGTACCCCTAGGGAAATCCGTAAAAATTCGTCGGATTCCGACGAAGCCAATTCTCGATGCGTTGTGACCGGCAAGCTTTCAGTAGCTATACCGGTCGAGTTCTCCCGAATTATTGGGATCGGATCCGAAATTTCACCACTTTTTACGATTTCTCGATTTTGGTGATTTTCCCTAGTGGTAGGGAAATCCGTAAAAATTCGTCGGATTCCGACGAAGCCAATTCTCGATGCGTTGTGACCGGCAAGCTTCCAGTAGCTATCCCGGTCGAGTTCTTCCGAATTATTGGGCTCGGATCCGAAATTTCACCACTTTTTACGATTTCTCGATTTTGGTGATTTTCCCTAGTGGTACCCCTAGGGAAATCCGTAAAAATTCGTCGGATTTCGACGAAGCCAATTCTCGATGCGTTGTGACCGGCAAGCTTCCAGTAGCTATCCCGGTCGAGTTCTCCCGAATTATTGGGCTCGGATCCGAAATTTCACAGCTTTTTATGATTTCTCGATTTTGGTGATTTTCCCTAGTGGTACCCCTAGGGAAATCCGTAAAAATTCGTCGGATTCCGACGAAGCCAATTCTCGATGCGTTGTGACCGGCAAGCTTCCAGTAGCTATCCCGGTGGAGTTCTCCCGAATTATTGGGCTCGGATCCGAAATTTCACCACTTTTTACGATTTCTCGATTTTGGTGATTTTCCCTAGTGGTAGGGAAATCCGTAAAAATTCGTCGGATTCCGACGAAGCCAATTCTCGATGCGTTGTGATCGGCAAGCTTCCAGTAGCTATCCCGGTCGAGTTCTTCCGAATTTTTGGGCTCGGATCCGAAATTTCACCACTTTTTACGATTTCTCGATTTTGGTGATTTTCCCTAGTGGTACCCCTAGGGAAATCCGTAAAAATTCGTCGGATTTCGACGAAGCCAATTCTCGATGCGTTGTGACCGGCAAGCTTCCAGTAGCTATCCCGGTCGAGTTCTCCCGAATTATTGGGCTCGGATCCGAAATTTCACCACTTTTTACGATTTCTCGATTTTGGTGATTTTCCCTAGTGGTACCCCTAGGGAAATCCGTAAAAATTCGTCGGATTCCGACGAAGCCAATTCTCGATGCGTTGTGACCGGCAAGCTTCCATTAGCTATCCCGGTCGAGTTCTCCCGAATTATTGGGCTCGGATCCGAAATTTCACAGCTTTTTATGATTTCTCGATTTTGGTGATTTTCCCTAGTGGTACCCCTAGGGAAATCCGTAAAAATTCGTCGGATTCCGACCAAGCCAATTCTCGATGCGTTGTGACCGGCAAGCTTCCAGTAGCTATCCCGGTCGAGTTCTCCCGAATTATTTGGCTCGGATCCGAAATTTCACCACTTTTTACGATTTCTCGATTTTGGTGATTTTCCCTAGTGGTACCCCTAGGGAAATCCGTAAAAATTCGTCGGATTCCGACGAAGCCAATTCTCGATGCGTTGTGACCGGCAAGCTTCCAGTAGCTATCCCGGTCGAGTTCTCCCGAATTATTGGGCTCGGATCCGAAATTTCACCACTTTTTACGATTTCTCGATTTTGGTGATTTTCCCTAGTGGTACCCCTAGGGAAATCCGTAAAAATTCGTCGTATTCCGACGAAGCCAATTCTCGATGCGTTGTGACCGGCAAGCTTCCAGTAGCTATCCCGGTCGAGTTCTCCCGAATTATTGGGCTCGGATCCGAAATTTCACCACTTTTTACGATTTCTCGATTTTGGTGATTTTCCCTAGTGGTAGGGAAATCCGTAAAAATTCGTCGGATTCCGACGAAGCCAATTCTCGATGCGTTGTGACCGGCAAGCTTCCAGTAGCTATCCCGGTCGAGTTCTTCCGAATTTTTGGGCTCGGATCCGAAATTTCACCACTTTTTACGATTTCTCGATTTTGGTGATTTTCCCTAGTGGTACCCCTAGGGAAATCCGTAAAAATTCGTCGGATTTCGACGAAGCCAATTCTCGATGCGTTGTGACCGGCAAGCTTCCAGTAGCTATCCCGGTCGAGTTCTCCCGAATTATTGGGCTCGGATCCGAAATTTCACAGCTTTTTATGATTTCTCGATTTTGGTGATTTTCCCTAGTGGTACCCCTAGGGAAATCCGTAAAAATTCGTCGGATTCCGACGAAGCCAATTCTCGATGCGTTGTGACCGGCAAGCTTCCAGTAGCTATCCCGGTGGAGTTCTCCCGAATTATTGGGCTCGGATCCGAAATTTCACCACTTTTTACGATTTCTCGATTTTGGTGATTTTCCCTAGTGGTAGGGAAATCCGTAAAAATTCGTCGGATTCCGACGAAGCCAATTCTCGATGCGTTGTGATCGGCAAGCTTCCAGTAGCTATCCCGGTCGAGTTCTTCCGAATTTTTGGGCTCGGATCCGAAATTTCACCACTTTTTACGATTTCTCGATTTTGGTGATTTTCCCTAGTGGTACCCCTAGGGAAATCCGTAAAAATTCGTCGGATTTCGACGAAGCCAATTCTCGATGCGTTGTGACCGGCAAGCTTCCAGTAGCTATCCCGGTCGAGTTCTCCCGAATTATTGGGCTCGGATCCGAAATTTCACCACTTTTTACGATTTCTCGATTTTGGTGATTTTCCCTAGTGGTACCCCTAGGGAAATCCGTAAAAATTCGTCGGATTCCGACGAAGCCAATTCTCGATGCGTTGTGACCGGCAAGCTTCCATTAGCTATCCCGGTCGAGTTCTCCCGAATTATTGGGCTCGGATCCGAAATTTCACAGCTTTTTATGATTTCTCGATTTTGGTGATTTTCCCTAGTGGTACCCCTAGGGAAATCCGTAAAAATTCGTCGGATTCCGACCAAGCCAATTCTCGATGCGTTGTGACCGGCAAGCTTCCAGTAGCTATCCCGGTCGAGTTCTCCCGAATTATTTGGCTCGGATCCGAAATTTCACCACTTTTTACGATTTCTCGATTTTGGTGATTTTCCCTAGTGGTACCCCTAGGGAAATCCGTAAAAATTCGTCGGATTCCGACGAAGCCAATTCTCGATGCGTTGTGACCGGCAAGCTTCCAGTAGCTATCCCGGTCGAGTTCTCCCGAATTATTGGGCTCGGATCCGAAATTTCACAGCTTTTTATGATTTCTCGATTTTGGTGATTTTCCCTAGTGGTACCCCTAGGGAAATCCGTAAAAATTCGTCGGATTCCGACGAAGCCAATTCTCGATGCGTTGTGACCGGCAAGCTTCCAGTAGCTATCCCGGTCGAGTTCTCCCGAATTATTGGGCTCGGATCCGAAATTTCACAACTTTTTACGATTTCTCGATTTTGGTGATTTTCCCTAGTGGTACCCCTAGGGAAATCCGTAAAAATTCGTCGGATTCCGACGAAGCCAATTCTCGATGCGTTGTGACCGGAAAGCTTCCAGTAGCTATCCCGGTCGAGCTCTCCCGAATTATTGGGCTCGGATCCGAAATTTCACCACTTTTTACGATTTCTCGATTTTGGTGATTTTCCCTAGTGGTAGGGAAATCCGTAAAAATTTGTCGGATTCCGACGAAGCCAATTCTCGATGCGTTGTGACCGGCAAGCTTCCAGTAGCTATCCCGGTCGAGTTCTCCCTAATTATTGGGCTCGGATCCGAAATTTCACCACTTTTTACGATTTCTCGATTTTGGTGATTTTCCCTAGTGGTAGGGAAATCCGTAAAAATTCGTCGGATTCCGACGAAGCCAATTCTCGATGCGTTGTGACCGGCAAGCTTCCAGTAGCTATCCCGGTCGAGTTCTTCCGAATTTTTGGGCTCGGATCCGAAATTTCACCACTTTTTACGATTTCTCGATTTTGGTGATTTTCCCTAGTGGTATCCCTAGGGAAATCCGTAAAAATTCGTCGGATTTCGACGAAGCCAATTCTCGATGCGTTGTGACCGGCAAGCTTCCAGTAGCTATCCCGGTCGAGTTCTCCCGAATTATTGGGCTCGGATCCGAAATTTCACCACTTTTTACGATTTCTCGATTTTGGTGATTTTCCCTAGTGGTACCCCTAGGGAAATCCGTAAAAATTCGTCGGATTCCGACGAAGCCAATTCTCGATGCGTTGTGACCGGCAAGCTTCCAGTAGCTATCCCGGTCGAGTTCTCCCGAATTATTGGGCTCGGATCCGAAATTTCACAACTTTTTACGATTTCTCGATTTTGGTGATTTTCCCTAGTGGTACCCCTAGGGAAATCCGTAAAAATTCGTCGGATTCCGACGAAGCCAATTCTCGATGCGTTGTGACCGGCAAGCTTCCAGTAGCTATCCCGGTCGAGTTCTCCCGAATTATTGGGCTCGGATCCGAAATTTCACCACTTTTTACGATTTCTCGATTTTGGTGATTTTTCCTAGTGGTAGGGAAATCCGTAAAAATTCGTCGGATTCCGACGAAGCCAATTCTTGATGCGTTGTGACCGGCAAGCTTCCAGTAGCTATCCCGGTCGAGTTCTCCCGAATTATTGGGCTCGGATCCGAAATTTCACCACTTTTTACAATTTCTCGATTTTGGTGATTTTCCCTAGTGGTACCCCTAGGGAAATCCGTAAAAATTTGTCGGATTCCGACGAAGCCAATTCTCGATGCGTTGTGACCGGCAAGCTTCCAGTAGCTATCCCGGTCGAGTTCTCCCGAATTATTGGGCTCGGATCCGAAATTTCACAACTTTTTACGATTTCTCGATTTTGGTGATTTTCCCTAGTGGTACCCCTAGGGAAATCCGTAAAAATTCGTCGGATTCCGACGAAGCCAATTCTCGATGCGTTGTGACCGGCAAGCTTCCAGTAGCTATCCCGGTCGAGTTCTCCCGAATTATTGGGCTCGGATCTGAAATTTCACCACTTTTTACGATTTCTCGATTTTGGTGATTTTTCCTAGTGGTAGGGAAATCCGTAAAAATTCGTCGGATTCCGACGAAGCCAATTCTTGATGCGTTGTGACCGGCAAGCTTCCAGTAGCTATCCCGGTCGAGTTCTCCCGAATTATTGGGCTCGGATCCGAAATTTCACCACTTTTTACAATTTCTCGATTTTGGTGATTTTCCCTAGTGGTACCCCTAGGGAAATCCGTAAAAATTCGTCGGATTCCGACGAAGCCAATTCTCGATGCGTTGTGACCGGCAAGCTTCCAGTAGCTATCCCGGTCGAGTTCTCCCGAATTATTGGGCTCGGATCCGAAATTTCACCACTTTTTACGATTTCTCGATTTTGGTGATTTTCCCTAGTGGTACCCCTAGGGAAATCCGTAAAAATTCGTCGGATTCCGACGAAGCCAATTCTCGATGCGTTGTGACCGGCAAGCTTCCAGTAGCTATCCCGGTCGAGTTCTCCCGAATTATTGGGCTCGGATCCGAAATTTCACAACTTTTTACGATTTCTCGATTTTGGTGTTTTTCCCTAGTGGTACCCCTAGGGAAATCCGTAAAAATTCATCGGATTCCGACGAAGCCAATTCTCGATGCGTTGTGACCGGCAAGCTTCCAGTAGCTATCCCGGTCGAGTTCTCCCGAATTATTGGGCTCGGATCCGAAATTTCACCACTTTTTACGATTTCTCGATTTTGGTGATTTTCCCTAGTGGTAGGGAAATCCGTAAAAATTCGTCGGATTCCGACAAAGCCAATTCTCGATGCGTTGTGACCGGCAAGCTTCCAGTAGCTATCCCGATCGAGTTCTCCCGAATTATTGGGCTCGGATCCGAAATTTCACCACTTTTTACGATTTCTCGATTTTGGTGATTTTCCCTAGTGGTAGGCCTAGGAAAATCCGTAAAAATTCGTCGGATTCCGACGAAGCCAATTCTCGATGCGTTGTGACCGGCAAGCTTCCAGTAGCTATCCCGGTCGAGTTCTTCCGAATTATTGGGCTCGGATCCGAAATTTCACCACTTTTTACGATTTCTCGATTTTGGTGATTTTCCCTAGTGGTACCCTTAGGGAAATCTGTAAAAATTCGTCGGATTTCGATGAAGCCAATTCTCGATGCGTTGTGACCGGCAAGCTTCCAGTAGCTATCCCGGTCGAGTTCTCCCGAATTATTGGGCTCGGATCCGAAATTTCACCACTTTTTACGATTTCTCGATTTTGGTGATTTTCCCTAGTGGTACCCCTAGGGAAATCCGTAAAAATTCGTCGGATTCCGACGAAGCCAATTCTCGATGCGTTGTGACCGGCAAGCTTCCAGTAGCTATCCCGGTCGAGTTCTCCCGAATTATTGGGCTCGGATCCGAAATTTCACCACTTTTTACGATTTCTCGATTTTGGTGATTTTCCCTAGTGGTAGGGAAATCCGTAAAAATTCGTCGGATTCCGACGAAGCCAATTCTCGATACGTTGTGACCGGCAAGCTTCCAGTAGCTATCCCGGTCGAGTTCTTCCGAATTATTGGGCTCGGATCCGAAATTTCATCACTTTTTACGATTTCTCGATTTTGTTGATTTTCCCTAGTGGTACCCCTAGGGAAATCCGTAAAAATTCGTCGGATTTCGACGAAGCCAATTCTCGATGCGTTGTGACCGGCAAGCTTCCAGTAGCTATCCCGGTCGAGTTCTCCCGAATTATTGGGCTCGGATCCGAAATTTCACCACTTTTTACGATTTCTCGATTTTGGTGATTTTCCCTAGTGGTACCCCTAGGGAAATCCGTAAAAATTCGTCGGATTCCGACGAAGCCAATTCTCGATGCGTTGTGACCGGCAAGCTTCCAGTAGCTATCCCGGTCGAGTTCTCCCGAATTATTGGGCTCGGATCCGAAATTTCACAACTTTTTACGATTTCTCGATTTTGGTGATTTTCCCTAGTGGTACCCCTAGGGAAATCCGTAAAAATTCGTCGGATTCCGACGAAGCCAATTCTCGATGCGTTGTGACCGGCAAGCTTCCAGTAGCTATCCCGGTCGAGTTCTCTCGAATTATTGGGCTCGGATCAAAAATTTCACCACTTTTTACGATTTCTCGATTTTGGTGATTTTTCCTAGTGGTAGGGAAATCCGTAAAAATTCGTCGGATTTCGACGAAGCCAATTCTCGATGCGTTGTGACCGGCAAGCTTCCAGTAGCTATCCCGGTCGAGTTCTCCCGAATTATTGGGCTCGGATCCGAAATTTCACCACTTTTTACGATTTCTCGATTTTGGTGATTTTCCCTAGTGGTACCCCTAGGGAAATCCGTAAAAATTCGTCGGATTCCGACGAAGCCAATTCTCGATGCGTTGTGACCGGCAAGATTCCAGTAGCTATTCCGGTCGAGTTCTCCCGAATTATTGGGCTCGGATCCGAAATTTCACCACTTTTTACGATTTCTCGATTTTGGTGATTTTTCCTAGTGGTAGGGAAATCCGTAAAAATTCGTCGGATTCCGACGAAGCCAATTCTTGATGCGTTGTGACCGGCAAGCTTCTAGTAGCTATCCCGGTCGAGTTCTCCCGAATTATTGGGCTCGGATCCGAAATTTCACCACTTTTTACGATTTCTCGATTTTGGTGATTTTCCCTAGTGGTACCCCTAGGGAAATCCGTAAAAATTCGTCGGATTCCGACGAAGCCAATTCTCGATGCGTTGTGACCGGCAAGCTTCCAGTAGCTATTCCGGTCGAGTTCTCCCGAATTATTGGGCTCGGATCCGAAATTTCACCACTTTTTACGATTTCTCGATTTTGGTGATTTTCCCTAGTGGTAACCCTAGGAAAATCCGTAAAAATTCGTCGGATTCCGACGAAGCCAATTCTTGATGCGTTGTGACCGGCAAGCTTCCAGTAGCTATCCCGGTCGAGTTCTCCCGAATTATTGGGCTCGGATCCGAAATTTCACAACTTTTTACGATTTCTCGATTTTGGTGATTTTCCCTAGTGGTACCCCTAGGAAAATCCGTAAAAATTCGTCGGATTCCGACGAAGTAAATTCTCGATGCGTTGTGACCGGCAAGCTTCCAGAAGCTATCCCGGTCGAGTTATCCCGAATTATTGGGCTCGGATCCGAAATTTCACCACTTTTTACGATTTCTCAATTTTGGTGATTTTCCCTAGTGGTACCCCTAGGGAAATCCGTAAAAATTCGTCGGATTCCGACGAAGCCAATTCTCGATGCGTTGTGACCGGCAAGCTTCCAGTAGCTATCCCGGTCGAGTTCTCCCGAATTATTGGGCTCGGATCCGAAATTTCACCACTTTTTACGATTTCTCGATTTTGGTGATTTTCCCTAGTGGTACCCATAGGAAAATCCGTAAAAATTCGTCGGATTCCGACGAAGCCAATTCTCGATGCGTTGTGCCCGGCAAGCTTCCAGTAGCTATCCCGGTCGAGTTCTCCCGAATTATTGGGCTCGGATCCGAAATTTCACCACTTTTTACGATTTCTCGATTTTGGTGATTTTCCCTAGTGGTACCCCTAGGAAAATCCGTAAAAATTCGTCGGATTCCGACGAAGCCAATTCTCGATGCGTTGTGACCGGCAAGCTTCCAGTAGCTCTCCCGGTCGAGTTCTCCCAAATTATTGGGCTCGGATCCGAAATTTCACCACTATTTACGATTTCTCGATTTTGGTGATTTTCCCTAGTGGTACCCCTAGGGAAATCCGTAAAAATTCGTCGGATTCCGACGAAGCCAATTCTCGATGCGTTGTGACCGGCAAGCTTCCAGTAGCTATCCCGGTCGAGTTCTCCCGAATTATTGGGCTCGGATCCGAAATTTCACCCCTTTCTACGATTTCTCGATTTTTGTGATTTTCCCTAGTGGTACCCCTAGGGAAATACGTAAAAATTCGTCGGATTCCGACGAAGCCAATTCTCGGTGCGTTGTGACCGGCAAGCTTCCAGTAGCTATCCCGGTCGAGTTCTCCCGAATTATTGGGCTCGGATCCGAAATTTCACCACTTTTTACGATTTCTCGATTTTGGTGATTTTCCCTAGTGGTACCCCTAGGAAAATCCGTAAAAATTCGTCGGATTCCGACGAAGCCAATTCTCGATGCGTTGTGCCCGGCAAGCTTCCAGTAGCTATCCCGGTCGAGTTCTCCCGAATTATTGGGCTCGGATCCGAAATTTCACCACTTTTTACGATTTCTCGATTTTGGTGATTTTCCCTAGTGGTACCCCTAGGAAAATCCGTAAAAATTCGTCGGATTCCGACGAAGCCAATTCTCGATGCGTTGTGACCGGCAAGCTTCCAGTAGCTCTCCCGGTCGAGTTCTCCCAAATTATTGGGCTCGGATCCGAAATTTCACCACTATTTACGATTTCTCGATTTTGGTGATTTTCCCTAGTGGTACCCCTAGGGAAATCCGTAAAAATTCGTCGGATTCCGACGAAGCCAATTCTCGATGCGTTGTGACCGGCAAGCTTCCAGTAGCTATCCCGGTCGAGTTCTCCCGAATTATTGGGCTCGGATCCGAAATTTCACCCCTTTCTACGATTTCTCGATTTTTGTGATTTTCCCTAGTGGTACCCCTAGGGAAATACGTAAAAATTCGTCGGATTCCGACGAAGCCAATTCTCGGTGCGTTGTGACCGGCAAGCTTCCAGTAGCTATCCCGGTCGAGTTCTCCCGAATTATTGGGCTCGGATCCGAAATTTCACCACTTTTTACGATTTCTCGATTTTGGTGATTTTCCCTAGTGGTACCCCTAGGGAAATCCGTAAAAATTCGTCGGATTCCGACGTAGCCAATTCTCGATGCGTTGTGACCGGCAAGCTTCCAGTAGCTATCCCGGTCGAGTTCTCCCGAATTATTGTTCTCGGATCCGAAATTTCACCACTTTTTACGATTCCTCGATTTTGGTGATTTTCCCTAGTGGTACCCCTAGGAAAATCCGTAAAAATTCGTCGGATTCCGACGAAGCCAATTCTCGATGCGTTATGACCGGCAAGCTTCCAGTAGCTATCCCGGTCGAGTTCTCCCGAATTATTGGGCTCGGATCCGAAATTTCATCACTTTTTACGATTGCTCGATTTTGGTGATTTTCCCTAGTGGTACCCCTAGGGAAATCCGTAAAAATTCGTCGGATTCCGGCGAAGCCAATTCTCGATGCGTTGTGACCGGCAAGCTTCCAGTAGCTATCCCGGTCGAGTTCTCCCAAATTATTGGGCTCGGTTCCGAAATTTCACCACTATTTACGATTTCTCGATTTTGGTGATTTTCCCTAGTGGTACCCCTAGGGAAATCCGTAAAAATTCGTCGGATTCCGACAAAGCCAATTCTCGATGCGTTGTGACCGGCAAGCTTCCAGTAGCTATCCCGGTCGAGTTCTCCCGAATTATTGGGCTCGGATCCGAAATTTCACCCCTTTCTACGATTTCTCGATTTTTGTGATTTTCCCTAGTGGTACACCTAGGGAAATACGTAAAAATTCCTCGGATTCCGACGAAGCCAATTCTCGATGCGTTGTGACCGGCAAGCTTCCAGTAGCTATCCCGGTCGAGTTCTCCCGAATTATTGGGCTCGGATCCGAAATTTCACCACTTTTTACGATTTCTCGATTTTGGTGATTTTCCCTAGTGGTACCCCTAGGGAAATCCGTAAAAATTCGTCGGATTCCTACGAAGCCAATTCTCGATGCGTTTTGCCCGGCAAGCTTCCAGTAGCTATCCCGGTCGAGTTCTCCCGAATTATTGGGCTCGGATCCGAAATTTCACCACTTTTTACGATTTCTCGATTTTGGTAATTTTCCTTAGTGGTACCCCTAGGAAAATCCGTAAAAATTCGTCGGATTCCGACTAAGCCAATTCTCGATGCGTTGTGACCGGCAAGCTACCAGTAGCTATCCCGGTCGAGTTCTCCCAAATTATTGGGCTCGGATCCGAAATTTCACCACTATTTACGATTTCTCGATTTTGGTGATTTTCCCTAGTGGTACCCCTAGGGAAATCCGTAAAAATTCCTCGGATTCCGACGAAGCCAATTCTCGATGCGTTGTGACCGGCAAGCTTCCAGTAGCTATCCCGGTCGAGTTCTCCCGAATTATTGGGCTCGGATCCGAAATTTCACCCCTTTCTACGATTTCTCGATTTTTGTGATTTTCCCTAGTGGTACCCCTAGGGAAATACGTAAAAATTCGTCGGATTCCGACGAAGCCAATTCTCGATGCGTTGTGACCGGCAAGCTTCCAGTAGCTATCCCGGTCGAGTTCTCCCGAATTATTGGGCTCGGATCCGAAATTTCACCACTTTTTACGATTTCTCGATTTTGGTGATTTTCCCTAGTGGTACCCCTAGGGAAATCCGTAAAAATTCGTCGGATTCCGACGTAGCCAATTCTCGATGCGTTTTGACCGGCAAGCTTCCAGTAGCTATCCCGGTCGAGTTCTCCTGAATTATTGTTCTGGGATCCGAAATTTCACCACTTTTTACGATTTCTCGATTTTGGTGATTTTCCCTAGTGGTACCCCTAGGAAAATCCGTAAAAATTCGTC
The DNA here is from genome assembly GCA_947683425.1 of Excoecaria cochinchinensis. Classification (NCBI taxonomy): domain Eukaryota; kingdom Viridiplantae; phylum Streptophyta; class Magnoliopsida; order Malpighiales; family Euphorbiaceae; genus Excoecaria; species Excoecaria cochinchinensis. The sequence continues at coordinate 51,072 of CANTUQ010000444.1, read as the reverse complement.
GGATTCCGACGAAGCCAATTCTCGATGCGTTGTGACCGGCAAGCTTCCAGTAGATATCCCGGTCGAGTTCTCCCGAATTATTGGGCTCGGATCCGAAATTTCACCACTTTTTACGATTTCTCGATTTTGGTGATTTTCCCTAGTGGTACCCCTAGGGAAATCCGTAAAAATTCGTCGGATTCTGACGAAGCCAATTCTCGATGCGTTGTGACCGGCAAGCTTCCAGTAGCTATCCCGGTCGAGTTCTCCCGAATTATTGGGCTCGGATCCGAAATTTCACAACTTTTTACGATTTCTCGATTTTGGTGATTTTCCCTAGTGGTACCCCTAGGAAAATCCGTAAAAATTCGCCGGATTCCGACGAAGCCAATTCTCGATGCGTTGTGACCGGCAAGCTTCCAGTAGCTATCCCGGTCGAGTTCTCCCGAATTATTGGGCTCGGATCCGAAATTTCACCACTTTTTACGATTTCTCGATTTTGGTGATTTTCCCTAGTGGTAGGGAAATCCGTAAAAATTCGTCGGATTCCGACGAAGCCAATTCTCGATGCGTTGTGACCGGCAAGCTTCCAGTAGCTATCCCGGTCGAGTTCTCCCGAATTATTGGGCTCGGATCCGAAATTTCACCACTTTTTACGATTTCTCGATTTTGGTGATTTTCCCTAGTGGTACCCCTAGCGAAATCCGTAAAAATTCGTCGGATTTCGACGAAGCCAATTCTCGATGCGTTGTGACCGGCAAGCTTCCAGTAGCTATCCCGGTCGAGTTCTCCCGAATTATTGGGCTCGGATCCGAAATTTCACCACTTTTTACGATTTCTCGATTTTGGTGATTTTCCCTAGTGGTAGGGAAATCCGTAAAAATTCGTCGGATTCCGACGAAACCAATTCTCGATGCGTTGTGACCGGCAAGCTTCCAGTAGCTATCATGGTCGAGTTCTCCCGAATTATTGGGCTCGGATCCGAAATTTCACCACTTTTTACGATTTCTCGATTTTGGTGATTTTTCCTGGTGGTACCCCTAGGGAAATCCGTAAAAATTCGTCGGATTCCGACGAAGCCAATTCTCGATGCGTTGTGACCGGCAAGCTTCCAGTAGCTATCCCGGTCGAGTTCTCCCGAATTATTGGGCTCGGATCCGAAATTTCACAACTTTTTACGATTTCTCGATTTTGGTGATTTTCCCTAGTGGTACCCCTAGGAAAATCCGTAAAAATTCGTCGGATTCCGACGAAGTAAATTCTCGATGCGTTGTGACCGGCAAGCTTCCAGAAGCTATCCCGGTCGAGTTCTCCCGAATTATTGGGCTCGGATCCGAAATTTCACCACTTTTTACGATTTCTCAATTTTGGTGATTTTCCCTAGTGGTACCCCTAGGGAAATCCGTAAAAATTCGTCGGATTCCGACGAAGCCAATTCTCGATGCGTTGTGACCGGCAAGCTTCCAGTAGCTATCCCGGTCGAGTTCTCCCGAATTATTGGGCTCGGATCCGAAATTTCACCACTTTTTACGATTTCTCGATTTTGGTGATTTTCCCTAGTGGTACCCCTAGGGAAATCCGTAAAAATTTGTCGGATTCCAACGAAGCCAATTCTCGATGCGTTGTGCCCGGCAAGCTTCTAGTAGCTATCCCGGTCGAGTTCTCCCGAATTATTGGGCTCGGATCCGAAATTTCACCACTTTTTACGATTTCTCGATTTTGGTGATTTTCCCTAGTGGTACCCTTAGGGAAATCCGTAAAAATTCGTCGGATTCCGACGAAGCCAATTCTCGATGCGTTGTGACCGGCAAGCTTCCAGTAGCTATCCCGGTCGAGTTCTCCCAAATTATTGGGCTCGGATCCGAAATTTCACCACTATTTACGATTTCTCGATTTTGGTGATTTTCCCTAGTGGTACCCCTAGGGAAATCCGTAAAAATTCGTCGGATTCCGACGAAGCCAATTCTCGATGCGTTGTGACCGGCAAGCTTCCAGTAGCTATCCCGGTCGAGTTCTCCCGAATTATTGGGCTCGGATCCGAAATTTCACCCCTTTCTACGATTTCTCGATTTTTGTGATTTTCCCTAGTGGTACCCCTAGGGAAATACGTAAAAATTCGTCGGATTCCGACGAAGCCAATTCTCGATGCGTTGTGACCGGCAAGCTTCCAGTAGCTATCCCGGTCGAGTTCTCCCGAATTATTGGGCTCGGATCCGAAATTTCACCACTTTTTACGATTTCTCGATTTTAGTGATTTTCCCTAGTGGTACCCCTAGGGAAATCCGTAAAAATTCGTCGGATTCCGATGAAGCCAATTCTCGATGCGTTGTGCCCGGCAAGCTTCCAGTAGCTATCCCGGTCGAGTTCTCCCGAATTATTGGGCTCGGATCCGAAATTTCACCACTTTTTACGATTTCTCGATTTTGGTGATTTTCCCTAGTGGTACCCCTAGGAAAATCCGTAAAAATTCGTCGGATTCCGACGAAGCCAATTCTCGATGCGTTGTGACCGGCAAGCTTCCAGTAGCTATCCCGGTCGAGTTCTCCCAAATTATTGGGCTCGGATCCGAAATTTCACCACTATTTACGATTTCTCGATTTTGGTGATTTTCCCTAGTGGTACCCCTAGGGAAATCCGTAAAAATTCGTCGGATTCCGACGAAGCCAATTCTCGATGCGTTGTGACCGGCAAGCTTCCAGTAGCTATCCCGGTCGAGTTCTCCCGAATTATTGGGCTCGGATCCGAAATTTCACCCCTTTCTACGATTTCTCGATTTTTGTGATTTTCCCTAGTGGTACCCCTAGGGAAATACGTAAAAATTCGTCGGATTCCGACAAAGCCAATTCTCGATGCGTTGTGACCGGCAAGCTTCCAGTAGCTATCCCGGTCGAGTTCTCCCGAATTATTGGGCTCGGATCCGAAATTTCACGACTTTTTACGATTTCTCGATTTTGGTGATTTTCCCTAGTGGTACCCCTCGGGAAATCCGTAAAAATTCGTCGGATTCCGACGAAGTCAATTCTCGATGCGTTGTGCCCGGCAAGCTTCCAGTAGCTATCCTGGTCGAGTTCTCCCGAATTATTGGGCTCGGATCCGAAATTTCACCACTTTTTACGATTTCTCGATTTTGGTGATTTTCCCTAGTGGTACCCCTAGGAAAATCCGTAAAAATTCGTCGGATTCCGACGAAGCCAATTCTCGATGCGTTGTGACCGGCAAGCTTCCAGTAGCTATCCCGGTCGAGTTCTCCCAAATTATTGGGCTCGGATCCGAAATTTCACCACTATTTACGATTTCTCGATTTTGGTGATTTTCCCTAGTGGTACCCCTAGGGAAATCCGTAAAAATTCGTCGGATTCCGACGAAGCCAATTCTCGATGCGTTGTGACCGGCAAGCTTCCAGTAGCTATCCCGGTCGAGTTCTCCCGAATTATTGGGCTCGGATCCGAAATTTCACCACTTTTTACGATTTCTCGATTTTAGTGATTTTCCCTAGTGGTACCCCTAGGGAAATCCGTAAAAATTCGTCGGATTCCGATGAAGCCAATTCTCGATGCGTTGTGCCCGGCAAGCTTCCAGTAGCTATCCCGGTCGAGTTCTCCCGAATTATTGGGCTCGGATCCGAAATTTCACCACTTTTTACGATTTCTCGATTTTGGTGATTTTCCCTAGTGGTACCCCTAGGAAAATCCGTAAAAATTCGTCGGATTCCGACGAAGCCAATTCTCGATGCGTTGTGACCGGCAAGCTTCCAGTAGCTATCCCGGTCGAGTTCTCCCAAATTATTGGGCTCGGATCCGAAATTTCACCACTATTTACGATTTCTCGATTTTGGTGATTTTCCCTAGTGGTACCCCTAGGGAAATCCGTAAAAATTCGTCGGATTCCGACGAAGCCAATTCTCGATGCGTTGTGACCGGCAAGCTTCCAGTAGCTATCCCGGTCGAGTTCTCCCGAATTATTGGGCTCGGATCCGAAATTTCACCCCTTTCTACGATTTCTCGATTTTTGTGATTTTCCCTAGTGGTACCCCTAGGGAAATACGTAAAAATTCGTCGGATTCCGACAAAGCCAATTCTCGATGCGTTGTGACCGGCAAGCTTCCAGTAGCTATCCCGGTCGAGTTCTCCCGAATTATTGGGCTCGGATCCGAAATTTCACGACTTTTTACGATTTCTCGATTTTGGTGATTTTCCCTAGTGGTACCCCTAGGGAAATCCGTAAAAATTCGTCGGATTCCGACGAAGTCAATTCTCGATGCGTTGTGCCCGGCAAGCTTCCAGTAGCTATCCTGGTCGAGTTCTCCCGAATTATTGGGCTCGGATCCGAAATTTCACCACTTTTTACGATTTCTCGATTTTGGTGATTTTCCCTAGTGGTACCCCTAGGAAAATCCGTAAAAATTCGTCGGATTCCGACGAAGCCAATTCTCGATGCGTTGTGACCGGCAAGCTTCCAGTAGCTATCCCGGTCGAGTTCTCCCAAATTATTGGGCTCGGATCCGAAATTTCACCACTATTTACGATTTCTCGATTTTGGTGATTTTCCCTAGTGGTACCCCTAGGGAAATCCGTAAAAATTCGTCGGATTCCGACGAAGCCAATTCTCGATGCGTTGTGACCGGCAAGCTTCCAGTAGCTATCCCGGTCGAGTTCTCCCGAATTATTGGGCTCGGATCCGAAATTTCACCACTTTTTACGATTTCTCGATTTTGGTGATTTTCCCTAGTGGTACCCCTAGGGAAATCCGTAAAAATTCGTCGGATTCCGACGAAGCCAATTCTCGATGCGTTGTGACCGGCAAGCTTCCAGTAGCTATCCCGGTCGAGTTCTCCCGAATTATTGGGCTCGGATCCGAAATTTCACCCCTTTCTACGATTTCTCGATTTTTGTGATTTTCCCTAGTGGTACCCCTAGGGAAATACGTAAAAATTCGTCGGATTCCGACAAAGCCAATTCTCGATGCGTTGTGACCGGCAAGCTTCCAGTAGCTATCCCGGTCGAGTTCTCCCGAATTATTGGGCTCGGATCCGAAATTTCACCACTTTTTACGATTTCTCGATTTTGGTGATTTTCCCTAGTGGTACCCCTAGGGAAATCCGTAAAAATTCGTCGGATTCCGACGAAGCCAATTCTCGATGCGTTGTGCCCGGCAAGCTTCCAGTAGCTATCCCGGTCGAGTTCTCCCGAATTATTGGGCTCGGATCCGAAATTTCACCACTTTTTACGATTTCTCGATTTTGGTGATTTTCCTTAGTGGTACCCCTAGGAAAATCCGTAAAAATTCGTCGGATTCCGACGAAGCCAATTCTCGATGCGTTGTGACCGGCAAGCTTCCAGTAGCTATCCCGGTCGAGTTCTCCCAAATTATTGGGCTCGGATCAGAAATTTCACCACTATTTACGATTTCTCGATTTTGGTGATTTTCCCTAGTGGTACCCCTAGGGAAATCCGTAAAAATTCGTCGGATTCCGACGAAGCCAATTCTCGATGCGTTGTGACCGGCAAGCTTCCAGTAGCTATCCCGGTCGAGTTCTCCCGAATTATTGGCTCGGATCCGAAATTTCACCCCTTTCTACGATTTCTCGATTTTTGTGATTTTCCCTAGTGGTACCCCTAGGGAAATACGTAAAAATTCGTCGGATTCCGACGAAGCCAATTCTCGATGCGTTGTGACCGGCAAGCTTCCAGTAGCTATCCCGGTCGAGTTCTCCCGAATTATTGGGCTCGGATCCGAAATTTCACCACTTTTTACGATTTCTCGATTTTGGTGATTTTCCCTAGTGGTACCCCTAGGGAAATCCGTAAAAATTCGTCGGATTCCGACGTAGCCAATTCTCGATGCGTTATGACCGGCAAGCTTCCAATAGATATCCCGGTCGAGTTCTCCCGAATTATTGTTCTCGGATCCGAAATTTCACCACTTTTGACGATTCCTCGATTTTGGTGATTTTCCCTAGTGGTACCCCTAGGAAAATCCGTAAAAATTCGTCGGATTCCGACGAAGCCAATTCTCGATGCGTTGTGACCGGCAAGCTTCCAGTAGATATCCCGGTCGAGTTCTCCCGAATTATTGGGCTCGGATCCGAAATTTCACCACTTTTTACGATTTCTCGATTTTGGTGATTTTCCCTAGTGGTACCCCTAGGGAAATCCGTAAAAATTCGTCGGATTCCGACGAAGCCAATTCTCGATGCATTGTGACCGGCAAGCTTCCAGTAGCTATCCCGGTCGAGTTCTCCCGAATTATTGGGCTCGGATCCGAAATTTCACAACTTTTTACGATTTCTAGATTTTGGTGATTTTCCCTAGTGGTACCCCTAGGAAAATCCGTAAAAATTCGTCGGATTCCGACGAAGCCAATTCTCGATGCGTTGTGACCGGCAAGCTTCCAGTAGCTATCTCGGTCGAGTTCTCCCGAATTATTGGGCTCGGATCCGAAATTTCACCACTTTTTACGATTTCTCGATTTTGGTGATTTTCCCTAGTGGTAGGGAAATCCGTAAAAATTCGTCGGATTCCGACGAAGCCAATTCTCGATGCGTTGTGACCGGCAAGCTTCCAGTAGCTATCCCGGTCGAGTTCTCCCGAATTATTGGGCTCGGATCCGAAATTTCACCACTTTTTACGATTTCTCGATTTTGGTGATTTTCCCTAGTGGTACCCCTAGGGAAATCCGTAAAAATTCGTCGGATTCCGACGAAGCCAATTCTCGATGCGTTGTGACCGGCAAGCTTCCAGTAGCTATCCCGGTCGAGTTCTCCCGAATTATTGGGCTCGGATCCGAAATTTCACCACTTTTTACGATTTCTCGATTTTGGTGATTTTCCCTAGTGGTAGGGAAATCCGTAAAAATTCGTCGGATTCCGACGAAACCAATTCTCGATGCGTTGTGACCGGCAAGCTTCCAGTAACTATCCCGGTCGAGTTCTCCCGAATTATTGGGCTCGGATCCGAAATTTCACCACTTTTTACGATTTCTCGATTTTGGTGATTTTCCCTAGTGGTACCCCTAGGGAAATCCGTAAAAATTCGTCGGATTCCGACGAAGCCAATTCTCGATGCGTTGTGACCGGCAAGCTTCCAGTAGCTATCCCGGTCGAGTTCTCCCGAATTATTGGGCTCGGATCCGAAATTTCACAACTTTTTACGATTTCTCGATTTTGGTGATTTTCCCTAGTGGTACCCCTAGGAAAATCCGTAAAAATTCGTCGGATTCCGACGAAGTAAATTCTCGATGCGTTGTGACCGGCAAGCTTCCAGAAGCTATCCCGGTCGAGTTCTCCCGAATTATTGGGCTCGGATCCGAAATTTCACCACTTTTTACGATTTCTCAATTTTGGTGATTTTCCCTAGTGGTACCCCTAGGGAAATCCGTAAAAATTCGTCGGATTCCGACGAAGCCAATTCTCGATGCGTTGTGACCGGCAAGCTTCCAGTAGCTATCCCGGTCGAGTTCTCCCGAATTATTGGGCTCGGATCCGAAATTTCACCACTTTTTACGATTTCTCGATTTTGGTGATTTTCCCTAGTGGTACCCCTAGGGAAATCCGTAAAAATTTGTCGGATTCCAACGAAGCCAATTCTCGATGCGTTGTGCCCGGCAAGCTTCCAGTAGCTATCCCGGACGAGTTCTCCCGAATTATTGGGCTCGGATCCGAAATTTTACCACTTTTTACGATTTCTCGATTTTGGTGATTTTCCCTAGTGGTACCCCTAGGGAAATCGGTAAAAATTCGTCGGATTCCGACGAAGCCAATTCTCGATGCGTTGTGACCGGCAAGCTTCCAGTAGCTATCCCGGTCGAGTTCTCCCAAATTATTGGGCTCGGATCCGAAATTTCACCACTATTTACGATTTCTCGATTTTGGTGATTTTCCCTAGTGGTACCCCTAGGGAAATCCGTAAAAATTCGTCGGATTCCGACGAAGCCAATTCTCGATGCGTTGTGACCGGCAAGCTTCCAGTAGCTATCCCGGTCGAGTTCTCCCCAATTATTGGGCTCGGATCCGAAATTTCACCCCTTTCTACGATTTCTCGATTTTGGTGATTTTCCCTAGTGGTACCCCTAGGGAAATCCCTAAAAATTCGTCGGATTCCGACGAAGCCAATTCTCGATGCGTTGTGACCGGCAAGCTTCCAGTAGCTATCCCGGTCGAGTTCTCCCGAATTATTGGGCTCGGATCCGAAATTTCACCACTTTTTACGATTTCTCGATTTTGGTGATTTTCCCTAGTGGTAGGGAAATCCGTAAAAATTCGTCGGATTCCGACGAAACCAATTCTCGATGCGTTGTGACCGGCAAGCTTCCAGTAGCTATCCCGGTCGAGTTCTCCCGAATTATTGGGCTCGGATCCGAAATTTCACCACTTTTTACGATTTCTCGATTTTGGTGATTTTCCCTAGTGGTACCCCTAGGGAAATCCGTAAAAATTCGTCGGATTCCGACGAAGCCAATTCTCGATGCGTTGTGACCGGCAAGCTTCCAGTAGCTATCCCGGTCGAGTTCTCCCGAATTATTGGGCTCGGATCCGAAATTTCACAACTTTTTACGATTTCTCGATTTTGGTGATTTTCCCTAGTGGTACCCCTAGGAAAATCCGTAAAAATTCGTCGGATTCCGACGAAGTAAATTCTCGATGCGTTGTGACCGGCAAGCTTCCAGAAGCTATCCCGGTCGAGTTCTCCCGAATTATTGGGCTCGGATCCGAAATTTCACCACTTTTTACGATTTCTCAATTTTGGTGATTTTCCCTAGTGGTACCCCTAGGGAAATCCGTAAAAATTCGTCGGATTCCGACGAAACCAATTCTCGATGCGTTGTGACCGGCAAGCTTCCAGTAGCTATCCCGGTCGAGTTCTCCCGAATTATTGGGCTCGGATCCGAAATTTCACCACTTTTTACGATTTCTCGATTTTGGTGATTTTCCCTAGTGGTACCCCTAGGGAAATCCGTAAAAATTTGTCGGATTCCAACGAAGCCAATTCTCGATGCGTTGTGCCCGGCAAGCTTCTAGTAGCTATCCCGGACGAGTTCTCCCGAATTATTGGGCTCGGATCCGAAATTTCACCACTTTTTACGATTTCTCGATTTTGGTGATTTTCCCTAGTGGTACCCCTAGGGAAATCCGTAAAAATTCGTCGGATTCCGACGAAGCCAATTCTCGATGCGTTGTGACCGGCAAGCTTCCAGTAGCTATCCCGGTCGAGTTCTCCCAAATTATTGGGCTCGGATCCGAAATTTCACCACTATTTACGATTTCTCGATTTTGGTGATTTTCCCTAGTGGTACCCCTAGGGAAATCCGTAAAAATTCGTCGGATTCCGACGAAGCCAATTCTCGATGCGTTGTGACCGGCAAGCTTCCAGTAGCTATCCCAGTCGAGTTCTCCCAAATTATTGGTCTCGGATCCGAAATTTCACCACTTTTTACGATTTCTCGATTTTGGTGATTTTCCCTAGTGGTACCCCAAGGGAAATCCTTAAAAATTCGTCGGATTTCGACTAAGCCAATTCTCAATGCGTTGTCACCGGCAAGCTTCCAGTAGCTATTCCAATCAAGTTTTCCTGAATTATTGGACTCGGATCCAAAATTTCACCACTTTTTACGATTTCTCGATTTTGGTGATTTTTCCTAGTGGTACCCTTAGGGAAATCCGTAAAAATTCGTCAGATTCAATTCTCGATGCGTTGTGACCGGCAAGCTTCCAGTAGCTATTCCAATCGAGTTTTCCTGAATTATTGGACTCGGATCCAAAATTTAACCACTTTTTACGATTTCTCGATTTTGGTGATTTTCCCTAGTGGTACACCTAGGGAAATCCGTAAAAATTCATCGGATTCCGACGAAGCCAATTCTCGATGCGTTGTGAACGGCAAGCTTCCAGTAGCTATTCCAATCGAGTTTTCCTGAATTATTGGACTCGGATCCAAAATTTCACCAATTTTTACGATTTCTCGATTTTTATGATTTTCCCTAGTGGTACCCCTAGGGAAATCCGTAAAAATTCGTCGGATTTCGACTAAGCCAATTCTCAATGCGTTGTCACCGGCAAACTTCCAGTAGCTATTCCAATCGAGTTTTCCTGAATTATTGGACTTAGATCCAAAATTTCACCACTTTTTACGATTTCTCGATTTTGGTTATTTTTCCTAGTGGTAACCTTAGGGAAATCCGTAAAAATTCGACGGATTCAATTCTCGATGCGTTGTGACCGGCAAGCTTACAGTAGCTATTTCAATCGAGTTTTCTTGAATTATTGGACTCGGATCCAAAATTTCACCACTTTTTACGATTTCTCGATTTTGGTGATTTTCCCTAGTGGTACCCCTAGGGAAATCCGTAAAAATTCTTCGGATTCAATTCTCGATGCGTTGTGACCGGCAAGCTTCCAGTAGCTATTCCAATCGAGTTTTCCTGAGTTATTGGACTCGGATCAAAAATTTCACCACTTTTTACGATTTCTCGATTTTGGTGATTTTCCCTAGTGGTACCCCTAGGAAAATCCGTAAAAATTTCGACGAAGCCAATTCTAGATGCGTTGTGAACGGCAAGCTTCCAGTAGCTATTCCAATCGAGTTTTCCTGAATTATTGGACTCGGATCCAAAATTTCACCACTTTTTACGATTTCTCGATTTTGGTGATTTTTCCTAGTGGTAACCTTAGGGAAATCCGTAAAAATTCGACGGATTCAATTCTCGATGCGTTGTGACCGGCAAGCTTACAGTAGCTATTTCAATCGAGTTTTCTTGAATTATTGGACTCGGATCAAAAATTTCACCACTTTTTACGATTTCTCGATTTTGGTGATTTTCCCTAGTGGTACCCCTAGGAAAATCCGTAAAAATTTCGACGAAGCCAATTCTAGATGCGTTGTGAACGGCAAGCTTCCAGTAGCTATTCCAATCGAGTTTTCCTGAATTATTGGACTCGGATCCAAAATTTCACAACTTTTTACGATTTCTCGATTTTTGTGATTTTACCAAGTGGTACCCCTAGGGAAATCCGTAAAAATTCGTCGGATTTCGACTAAGCCAATTCTCAATGCGTTGTCACCGGCAAGCTTCCAGTAGCTATTCCAATCGAGTTTTCCTGAATTATTTGACTCGGATCCAAAATTTCACCACTTTTTACGATTTCTCGATTTTGGTGATTTTTCCTAGTGGTACCCTTAGGGAAATCCGTAAAAATTCGACGGATTCAATTCTCGATGCGTTGTGACCGGCAAGCTTCCAGTAGCTATTCCAATCGAGTTTTCCTGAATTATTGGACTCGGATCAAAAATTTCACCACTTTTTACGATTTCTCGATTTTGGTGATTTTCCCTAGTGGTACCCCTAGGAAAATCCGTAAAAATTTCGACGAAGCCAATTCTAGATGCGTTGTGCACGGCAAGCTTCCAGTAGCTATTCCAATCGAGTTTTCCTGAATTATTGGACTCGGATCCAAAATTTCACCACTTTTTACGATTTCTCGATTTTTGTGATTTTACCTAGTGGTACCCCTAGGGAAATCCGTAAAAATTCGTCGGATTTCGACTAAGCCAATTCTCAATGCGTTGTCACCGGCAAGCTTCCAGTAGCTATTCCAATCGAGTTTTCCTGAATTATTTGACTCGGATCCAAAATTTCACCACTTTTTACGATTTCTCGATTTTGGTGATTTTTCCTAGTGGTACCCTTAGGGAAATCCGTAAAAATTCGACGGATTCAATTCTCGATGCGTTGTGACCGGCAAGCTTCCAGTAGCTATTCCAATCGAGTTTTCCTGAATTATTGGACTCGGATCAAAAATTTCACCACTTTTTACGATTTCTCGATTTTGGTGATTTTCCCTAGTGGTACCCCTAGGAAAATCCGTAAAAATTTCGACGAAGCCAATTCTAGATGCGTTGTGCACGGCAAGCTTCCAGTAGCTATTCCAATCGAGTTTTCCTGAATTATTGGACTCGGATCCAAAATTTCACCACTTTTTACGATTTCTCGATTTTTGTGATTTTACCTAGTGGTACCCCTAGGGAAATCCGTAAAAATTCGTCGGATTTCGACTAAGCCAATTCTCAATGCGTTGTCACCGGCAAGCTTCCAGTAGCTATTCCAATCGAGTTTTCCTGAATTATTTGACTCGGATCCAAAATTTCACCACTTTTTACGATTTCTCGATTTTGGTAATTTTTCCTAGTGGTACCCTTAGGGAAATCCGTAAAAATTCGACGGATTCAATTCTCGATGCGTTGTGACCGGCAAGCTTCCAGTAGCTATTCCAATCGAGTTTTCCTGAATTATTGGACTCGGATCCAAAATTTCACCACTTTTTACGATTTCTCGATTTTGGTGATTTTCCCTAGTTGTACCCCTAGGGAAATCCGTAAAAATTTTTCGGATTAAATTCTCGATGCGTTGTGACCGGCAAGCTTCCAGTAGCTATTCCAATCGAGTTTTCCTGAATTATTGGACTCGGATAAAAAATTTCACCACTTTTTACGATTTCTCGATTTTGGTGATTTTTCCTAGTGGTACCCTTAGGGAAATCCGTAAAAATTCGACGGATTCAATTCTCGATGCGTTGTGACCGGCAAGCTTCCAGTAGCTATTCCAATCGAGTTTTCCTGAATTATTGGACTCGGATCCAAAATTTCACCACTTTTTACGATTTCTCGATTTTGGTGATTTTCCCTAGTGGTACCCCTAGGGAAATCCGTAAAAATTCTTCGGATTCAATTCTCGATGTGTTGTGACCGGCAAGCTTCCAGTAGCTATTCCAATCGAGTTTTCCTGAGTTATTGGACTCGGATAAAAAATTTCACCACTTTTTACAATTTCTCGATTTTGGTGATTTTCCCTAGTGGTACCCCTAGGAAAATCCGTAAAAATTTCGACGAAGCCAATTCTCGATGCGTTGTGAACGACAAGCTTCCAGTAGCTATTCCAATCGAGTTTTCCTGAATTATTGGACTCGGATCCAAAATTTCACCACTTTTTACGATTTCTCGATTTTTGTGATTTTCCCTAGTGGTACCCCTAGGGAAATCCGTAAAAATTCGTCGGATTTCGACTAAGCCAATTCTCAATGCGTTGTCACCGGTAAGCTTCCAGTAGCTATTCCAATCGAGTTTTCCTGAATTATTAGACTCGGATCTAAAATTTCACCACTTTTTACGATTTCTCGATTTTGGTGATTTTTCCTAGTGGTACCCTTAGGGAAATCCGTAAAAATTCGACGGATTCAATTCTCGATGCGTTGTGACCGGCAAGCTTCCAGTAGCTATTCCAATCGAGTTTTCCTGAATTATTGGACTCGGATCCAAAATTTCACCACTTTTTACGATTTCTCGATTTTGGTGATTTTCCCTAGTGGTACCCCTAGGGAAATCCGTAAAAATTCTTCGGATTCAATTCTCGATGCGTTGTGACCGGCAAGCTTCCAGTAGCTATTCCAATCGAGTTTTCCTGAGTTATTGGACTCGGATCAAAAATTTCACCAATTTTTACGATTTCTCGATTTTTGTGATTTTCCCTAGTGGTACCCCTAGGAAAATTCGTAAAAATTTCGACGAAGCCAATTTTCGATGCGTTGTGAACGGCAAGCTTCCAGTAGCTATTCCAATCGAGTTTTCCTGAATTATTGGACTCGGATCCAAAATTTCACCACTTTTTACGATATCTCGATTTTTGTGATTTTCCCTAGTGGTACCCCTAGGGAAATCCGTAAAAATTCGTCGGATTTCGACTAAGCCAATTCTCAATGCGTTGTCACCGGCAAGCTTCCAGTAGCTATTCCAATCGAGTTTTCCTGAATTATTGTACTCGGATCAAAAATTTCACCACTATTTACGATTTCTCGATTTTGGTGATTTTTCCTAGTGGTACCCTTAGGAAAATCCGTAAAAATTCGACGGATTCAATTCTCGATGCGTTGTGACCGGCAAGCTTCCAGTAGCTATTCCAATCGAGTTTTCCTGAATTATTGGACTCGGATCCAAAATTTCACCACTTTTTACGATTTCTCGATTTTGGTGATTTTCCCTAGTGGTACCCCTAGGGAAATCCGTAAAAATTCTTCGGATTAAATTCTCGATGCGTTGTGACCGGCAAGCTTCCAGTAGCTATTCCAATCGAGTTTTCCTGAATTATTGGACTCGGATCAAAAATTTCACCACTTTTTACGATTTCTCGATTTTGGTGATTTTTCCTAGTGGTACCCCTAGGGAAATCCGTAAATATTTCGACGAAGCCAATTCTCGATGCGTTGTGACCGGCAAGATTCCAGTAGCTATTCCAATCGAGTTTTCCTGAATTATTTGACTCGGATCAAAAATTTCACCACTTTTTACGATTTCTCGATTTTGGTGATTTTCCCTAGTGGTACCCCTAGGAAAATCCGTAAAAATTCTGACTAATCCAATTATTGATTGGTTGTGACCGGCAAGCTTCAAGTAGCTATTCCAATTGAGTTTTCCTGAATTATTGGACTCGGATCAGAAATTTCACCACTTTTTAAGATTTCTCGATTTTGGTGATTTTTCCTAGTGGTACACCTAGGGAAATCCGTAAAAATTCATCGGATTCCGACGAAACCAATTCTCAATGCGTTGTGAACGGCAAGTTTCCAGTAGCTATTCCAATCGAGTTTTCCTGAATTATTGGACTTGGATCAAAAATTTCAACACTTTTTACGATTTCTCGATTTTGGTGATTTTCACTAGTGGTACCCCTAGGAAAATCCGTAAAAATTCGTCGAATTTCGACTAAGCCAATTCTAAATACGTTGTCACCGGCAAGCTTCCAGTAGCTATTCCAATCGAGTTTTCCTTAATTATTGGACTCGGATCCAAAATTTAACCACTTTTTACGATTTCTCGATTTTGGTGATTTTCCCTAGTGGTATGCCTAGGAAAATCCGTAAAAATTCCGACGAAACCAATTCTCGATTCGTTGTGACCGGCAAGCTTACAGTAGCTATTCCAATCGAGTTTTTCTGAATTATTGGACTCGGATCAGAAATTTCACCAATTTTTAAGATTTCTCGATTTTGGTGATTTTCCCTAGTGGTACACCTAGGGAAATCCGTAAAAATTAATCGGATTCCGATGAAGCCAATTCTCGATGCGTTGTGAACGGCAAGCTTCTAGTAGCTATTCCAATCGATTTTTCCTGAATTATTGGACTCGGATCCAAAATTTCACCACTTTTTACGATTTCTCGATTTTGGTGATTTTCCCTAGTGGTACCCCTAGGAAAATCCGTAAAAATTCGTCGGATTTCGACTAAGCCAATTCTCAATGCGTTGTCACCGGCAAGCTTCCAGTGGCTATTCCAATCGAGTTTTCCTGAATTATTGGACTCGGATCCAAAATTTCACCACTTTTTACGATTTCTCGATTTTGGTGATTTTTCCTAGTGGTACCCTTAGGGAAATCCGTAAAAATTCGACGGATTCAATTCTCGATGCGTTGTGACCAGCAAGCTTCCAGTAGCTATTCCAATCGAGTTTTCCTGAATTATTGGTCTCGGATCCAAAATTTCACCACTTTTTACGATTTCTCGATTTTGGTGATTTTCCCTAGTGGTACCCCTAGGGAAATCCGTAAAAATTCTTCGGATTCAATTCTCGATGCGTTGTGACCGGCAAGCTTCCAGTAGCTATTCCAATCGAGTTTTCCTGAATTATTGGACTCGGATCCAAAATTTCACCAATTTTTACGATTTCTCGATTTTGGTGATTTTCCCTAGTGGTACCCCTAGGGAAATCCGTAAAAATTCGTCGGATTTCGACGAAACCACTTCTCGATGCGTTGTGACCGGCAAGCTTCCAGTAGCTATTCCAATCGAGTTTTCCTGAATTATTGGACTCGGATCCAAAATTTCACCAATTTTTACGATTTCTCGATTTTTGTGATTTTCCCTAGTGGTACTCCTAGGAAAATCCGTAAAAATTCGTCCGTTTCAATTCTCGATGCGTTGTGACCGGCAAGCTTCCAGTAGTTATTCCAATCGAGTTTTCCTGAATTATTGGACTCGGATCCAAAATTTCTCCACTTTTTACTATTTCTCGATTTTGGTGATTTTTCCTAGTGGTACCCCTAGGGAAATCCGTAAAAATTCATCGGATTCCGACGAAGCCAATTCTCGATGCGTTGTGACCGGCAAGATTTCAGTAGCTATTCCAATCGAGTTTTCCTGAATTATTGGACTCGGATCAAAAATTTCGCCACTTTTTACGATTTCTCGATTTTGGTGATTTTCCCTAGTGGTACACCTAGGGAAATCCATAAAAATTCGTCGGATTCAATTCTCGATGCGTTGTAACCGGCAAGCTTCCAGTAGCTATTCCAATCAAGTTTTTTTGAATTATTTGACTCTGATCCCAAATTTCACAACTTTTACGATTTTGGTGATTTTTCCTGGTGGTACCCCTTCAGAAATCCGTAATAATCCGTAATCAAGTTTTCCTGAATTATTGGCCTCGGATCAAAAATTTCACCACTTTTTATGATTTCTCGATTTTGGTGATTTTACCTAGTGGTACCCTTAGGGAAATCCGTAAAAATTCTTCGGATTCCGACGAAGCCAATTCTCGATGCGTTGTGACCGGCAAGCTTCCAGTAGCTATTCAAATCTAGTTCTCTTTAATTATTGGACTCGGATCCAAAATTTCTCCACTTTTTACGATTTCTCGATTTTGGTGATTTTACCTAGTGGTACCCTTAGGGAAATCCGTAAAAATATGTTGGATTACGACGAAACCAATTCCCGATGCGTTGTGACCGGCAAAGCAGTAGCTATCCCCATCGAGTTTTCATGAATTATTGGACTCGGATCCAAAATTTCACCACTTTTTATGATTTCTCGATTTTGGTGATTTTACCTAGTGGTACCCCTAGGCAAATCCGTAAAAATTCGTCGGTTTCCGACGAAGCCAATTTTCGATGCGTTGTGACCGGCAAGCTTCCAGTAGCTAATCCAATCGAGTTTTCCTTAATTATTGGACTCGGATCCAAAATTTCTCCACTTTTTACGATTTCTCGATTTTGGTGATTTTCCCTAGTGGTACCCCTAGGAAAATCCGTAAAAATTCGTCCGATTCCGACGAAGCCAATTCTCGATACGTTGTGACCGGCAAGCTTCCAGCAGCTATTCCAATCGAGTTTTCCTGAATTATTGGACTCGAATCCAAAATTTCACTACTTTTTACGATTTTGAGATTTTCCCTAGTGGTACCCCTAGGCAAATCCGTAAAAATTTATAGGATTCCGACAAAGCCAATTCTCGATGCGTTGTGACCGGCAAGCTTCCAGTAGCTATAGCAATCAAGTTTTCATGAATTATTGGACTCGGATCCAAAATTTCACTACTTTTTACGATTTTGCGATTTTTCCTAGGGGTACCCATAGGGAAATCCGTAAAAATTCATCGTATCCCGACGAAGCCAATTCTCGATGCGTTGTGACCGGCAAGCTTCCAGTAGCTATTCCAATCGAGTTTTCCTTAATTTTTTGACTCGGATCCAAAATTTCACCACTTTTTACGATTTCTCGATTTTGGTGATTTTTCCTAGTGGTACCCCTAGGGAAATCCGTAAAAATTGGTTGAATTCCGACGAAGCCAATTCTCGATACGTTGTTACCGGAAAGCTTCCAGTAGCTATTCCAATCGAGTTTTCCTGAATTATTGGACTCGGATCAAAAATTTCACCACTTTTTATGATTTCTCGATTTTGGTGATTTTACCTAGTGGTACCCTTAGGGAAATCCGTAAAAATTCTTCGGATTCCGACGAAGCCAATTCTCGATGCGTTGTGACCGGCAAGCTTCCAGTAGCTATTCCAATCGAGTTTTCCTTAATTTTTTGACTCGGATCCAAAATTTCACCACTTTTTACGATTTCTCGATTTTGGTGATTTTTCCTAGTGGTACCCCTAGGGAAATCCGTAAAAATTGGTTGAATTCCGACGAAGCCAATTCTCGATACGTTGTTACCGGAAAGCTTCCAGTAGCTATTCCAATCGAGTTTTCCTGAATTATTGGACTCGGATCAAAAATTTCACCACTTTTTACGATTTCTCGATTTTGGTGGTTTTCCCTATTGGTACCCATAGGGAAATCCGTAAAAATTCGTCGGATTCCGACGAAGCCAATTCTCGATGCGTTGTGACCGGCAAGCTTCCAGTAGCTATTCCAATCGAGTTTTCCTGAATTATTGGACTCGGATCCAAAATTTCACCACTTTTTACGATTTTGCGATTTTCCCTAGTGGTACCCTTAGGCAAATCCGTAAAAATTCATCGGATTCCGACGAAGCCAATTCTCGATGCGTTGTGACCGGCAAGCTTCCAGTAGCTATTCCAATCGAGTTTTCCTTAATTATTGGACTCGGATCCAAAGTTTCACTACTTTTTACGATTTCTCGATTTTGGTGACTTTCCCTAGTCGTACCCCTAGGGAAATCCGTAAAAATTCGTCGCATTCCGACGAAGCCAATTCTCGATGCGTTGTGACCGGCAAGCTTCCAGTAGCTATCACGGTCGAGTTCTCCCGAATTATTGGGCTCGGATCCGAGATTTCACCACTTTTTACGATTTCTCGATTTTAGTGATTTTCCCTAGTGGTACCCCTAGGGAAATCCGTAAAAATTGGTTGAATTCCTACGAAGCCAATTCTCGATGCGTTGTGACCGGCAAGCTTCCAGTAGCTATTCCAATCGAGTTTTTCTTAATTATTGGACTCGGATTCAAAATTTCACTTACTTTTTACGATTTCTCGATTTTGGTGATTTTCCCTTGTGGTACCCATAGGAAAATCCGTAAAATTTATTCGGATTCTGACGAAGCCAATTCTCGATTCGTTGTGACCGGCAAGCTTCCAGTGGCTATTCCAATCAAGTTTTCCTGAATTATTGGACTCGGATCCAAAATTTCACAACTTTTTACGATTTCTCGATTTTGGTGATTTTCCCTAGTGGTACCCGTAGGGAAATCCGTCAAAATTCGTCGGATTCCGACGATGCCAATTCTCGATGCGTTGTGACCGGCAAGCTTCCAGTAGCTATTCCAATCGAGTTTTCCTGAATTATTGGACTCGGATAAAAAATTTCACCAATATTTACGATTTCTCGATTTTGGTGATTTTTCCTAGTGGTACCCCTAGGGAAATCCGTAAAAATTCGTCGGATTCAATTCTCGATGCGTTGTGACCGGCAAGCTTCCAGTAGTTATTCCAATCGAGTTTTCCTGAATTATTGGACTCGAATCCAAAATTTCACCACTTTTTACGATTTCTCGATTTTAGTGATTTTCTCTAGTGACCCCTAGGGAAATCCGTAAAAATTCCGACGAAGCCAATTCTCGATGTGTTGTGACCGGCAAGCTTCCAGTGGCTATTCCAATCGAGTTTTCCTGAATTATTGGACTCGGATCCAAAATTTCTCCACTTTTTACGATTTCTCGATTTTGGTGATTTTCCATAGTGGTACCCCTAGGCAAATTCGTAAAAATTCGTCGCATTCCGACGAAGCCAATTCTCGATGCGTTGTGACCGGCAAGCTTACAGTAGCTATTCCAATCGAGTTTTCCTGAATTATTGGACTCGGATCCAAAATTTCACCACTTTTTACGATTTCTTGATTTTGGTGATTGTCCCTAGTGGTACACCTAGGGAAATCCGTAAAAATTGGTCGCATTCCGACGAAACCAATTCTCGATGCGTTGTGACCGGCAAGCTTCCAGTAGCTATTCCAATCAAGTTTTCCTGAATTATTGGACTCGGATCCAAAATTTCACCACTTTTTACGATTTCTCGATTTTGGTAATTTTTCCTAGTGGTACCCATAGGAAAATCCGTAAAAATTCGTCGGATTCCGATGAAGCCAATTCTGGATTCGTTTTGACCGGAAAGCTTCTAGTAGCTATTCCAATCGAGTTTTCCTGAATTATTGGACTCGGATCCAAAATTTCACCACTTTTTACGATTTTGCGATTTTCCCTAGTGGTACCTCTAGGCAAATCCGTAAAAATTCATCGTATTCCGACGAAGCCAATTATCTATGCGTTGTGACCGGCAAGCTTCCAATAGCTATTCCAATTGAGTTTTCCTTAATTATTGGACTCGGATCCAAAATTTCACCACTTTTTACGATTTCTCGATTTTGGTGATTTTTCCTAGTGGTACCCCCTAGGGAAATCCGTAAAAATTCGTCGTATTCCGACGAAGCCAATTCTCGATCCGTTGTGACCGGCAAGCTTCCAGTAGCTATTCCAATCGAGTTTTCCTTAGTTATTGGACTCGGATTCAAAATTTCACTACTTTTTACGATTTCTCGATTTTGGTGATTTTCCCTAGTGGAACCCCTAGAAAAATCCGTAAAAATTATTCGGATTCCGACGAAGCCAATTCTCGATGCGTTGTGACCGGCAAGCTTCCAGTAGCTATTCCAATCGAGTTTTCCTGAATTATTGGACTCGGATCAAAAATTTCTCCACTTTTTACGATTTCTCGATTTTGGTGATTTTCCCTAGTGGTACCCCTAGGGAAATCCGTAAAAATTCTTCGGATTCCGACGAAACCAATTCTCGACGCGTTGTGACCGTCAAGCTTCCAGTAGCTATTCCAATCGAGTTTTCATGAATTATTGGACTCGGATCCAAAATTTCACCACTTTTTACGATTTCTCGATTTTTGTGATTTTCCCTAGTGGTACCCCTAGGGAAATCCGTAAAAATTCGTCGGATTCTGACGAAGCCAATTCTCGATGCGTTGTGATCGGAAAGCTTCCAGTAGCTATTCCAATCGAGTTTTCCTGAATTATTGGACTCGGATCCAAAATTTAACCAATTTTTACGATTTCTCGATTTTGGTAATTTTCACTAGTGGTACCTCTAGGAAATCCGTAAAAATTCGTCGTATTCCGACGAAGCCAATTCTCGATCCATTGTGGCCGGCAAGCGTCCAGTAGCTATTCCAATCGATTGTTCCTGAATTGTTTGACTCGGATCAAAAATTTTACCACTTTTTAGATTTCTCGATTTTTGTGATTTTCCCTTGTGGTACTCCTAGGGAAATCCGTAAAAATTCGTCGGATTCCGACGAAGCCAATTCTCGATGCGTTGTGACCGAAAAGCTTCCAGTAGCTATAGCAATCGAGTTTTCCTGAATTATTGGACTCGGATCCAAAATTTCACCACTTTTTACGATTTCTCGATTTTGGTGATTTTCCCTAGTGGTACCCCTAGAGAAATCCGTAAAAATTAGTCGCATTTCGACGATGCCAATTCTCGATGCGTTGTTACCGGCAAGCTTCCAGTAGCTATTCCAATCGAGTTTTCCTGAATTATTGGACTCGGATCAAAAATTTCACCACTTTTTACGATTTCTCGATTTTGGTGATTTTCCCTAGTGGTACCCCCAGGGAAATCCGTAAAAATTTGTCCGATTTCGACGAAGCCAATTCTCGATACGTTGTGACCGGCAAGCTTCCAGTAGCTATTCCAATCGAGTTTTCCTGAATTATTGGACTCGGATCCAAAATTTCACCACTTTTTACGATTTCTCGATTTTGGTGATTTTCCCTAGTGGTACCCCTAGGCAAATCCGTAAAAATTAGTCGCATTCCGACGAAGCCAATTCTCGATGCGTTGTGACCGGCAAGCTTCCAGTAGCTATTCCAATCGAGTTTTCCTGAATTATTGGACTCGAATCCAAAATTTCACCACTTTTTACGATTTCTCGATTTTGGTGATTTTCCCTAGTGGTACCCCAAGGGAAATCCGTAAAAATTCGTCGGATTCCGACGAAGCCTATTCTCGATGCGTTGTGACCGGCAAGCTTTCAGTTGCTATTCCAATCGATTTTTCCTGAATTAATGGACTCGGATCCAAAATTTCACCACTTTTTACGATTTTACGATTTTCCCTAGTGGTACCACTAGGGAAATCCGTAAAAATTCGTCGGATTTCAACGAAGCTAATTCTCGATGCGTTGTGACCGGCAAGCTTCCAGTAGCTATTCCAATCGAGTTTTCCTGAATTATTGGACTCGGATCCAAAATTTCACCACTTTTTACGATTTCTCGATTTTGGTGATTTTCCCTAGTGGTACCCCTAGGGAAATCAGTAAAAGTTCGTTGGATTCTGACGAAGCCAATTCTCGATGCGTTGTGACCGGCAAGCTTCCAGTAGCTATTCCAATCGAGTTTTCCTAAAGTATTGGACTCGGATCCAAAATTTCACCACTTTTTACGATTTTACGATTTTTTCTAGTGGTACCCCTAGGAAAATCCGTAAAAATTCATCGGACTCCGACGAAGCCAATTCTCGATGCGTTGTGACCGGCAAGCTTCCAGTAGCTATTCCAATTGAGTTTTCCTAAATTATTGGACTCGGAACCAAAATTTTATCACTTTTTATGATTTTTCGATTTTGGTTATTTTACCTAGTGGTACCCCTAGAAAAATCCGTAAAAATTCGTCGGATTCCGAAGAAGCCAATTTTCGATGCGTTGTGACCGACAAGCTTCTAGTAGCTATTCCAATCGTGTTTACTCAAATATTGGACTCGGATCAAAAATTTTACCACTTTTAACGATTTTTCGATTTTGGAGATTTTCCCTAGTGGTAACCCTAGGGAAATCCATAAAAATTCGTCGGATTCCGACAAAGCCAATTCTCGACGGCAAGCTTCCAGTAGCTATTACAATCGAGTTTTCCTGAATTATTGGACTCGGATCATAAATTTCACCACTTTTTATGATTTTTCAATTTTTGTGATTTTCCCTATTCGTACCCCTAGGGAAATCCGTAAAACTTCGTCGAATTTCGACGAAGCCAATTCTCGACGGCAAGCTTTCAGTAACTATTCCAATCGCGTTTTCCTGAATTATTGGACTCGGATCCAAAATTTCACCACTTTTTAAGATTTTTCGATTTTGGTGATTTTCCCTAGTGGTACCCCAAGGGAATTCCGTAAAAATTCGTGGAATTCCGACGAAACCAATTCTCGATGCGTTGTAACCGGCAAGCTTGCAGTAGCTATTGCAATCTAGTTTTTCATAATTATTGGACTCGGATCAAAAATTTCACCACTTTTTACGATTTTTCGATTTTGGTGATTTTTCCTAATGGTACCCCTAGAGAAATCCGTAAAAATATGTCGGATTCCGACGAAACTAATTCTCGATGCGTTGTGACCGGCAAGCTTCCAGTAGCTATTCCAATCGTATTTTCCTCAATTATTGGACTCGGAGAAAAAATTTTACCACTTTTAACGGTTTTTGGATTTTGGTGATTTGCCCTAGTGGTACCCCAAGGGAAATCCGTAAAAATTCGTCGGATTCCGACGAAGCCAATTCTCGACGGCAAGCTTCCAGTAGCTATTCCAATCGAGTTTTCCTGAATTATAAGACTCGGATCATAAATTTCACCACTTTTATGATTTTTTAATTTTTTTGATTTTCCCTACTGGTACCCCTAGGGAAATCCGTAAAACTACGTCGAATTCCGACGAAGCCAATTCTCGACGGCAAGCTTCCAGTAACTATTCCAATCGAGTTTTCCTGAATTATCGGACTCGGATCCAAAATTTCACCACTTTTTAAGATTTTTCGATTTTGGTGATTTTCCCTAGTGGTACCCCTAGGGAAATCCGTAAAAATTCGTGGAATTCCGACGAAGCCAATTCTCGATGCATTATAACCGGCAAGCTTGCAGTAGCTATTCCAACATAGTTTTCCTGAATTATTGGAATCGGATCAAAAATTTCACCACTTTTTACGATTTTTCGATTTTGGTGATTTTTCCGAATGGTACCCCTAGGGAAATCCGTAAAAATTCGTCGGATTCCGACGAAACCAATTCTCGATGCGTTGTGACCGGCAAGCTTCCAGTAGCTTTTCCAATCGAGTTTTCCTGAATTATTGGACTCGGATCCAAAATTTCACCACTTTTTACGATTTCTCGATTTTGGTGATTTTCCCTAGTGGTATCCCTAGGGAAATCATTCCGACGAAGCCAATTCTCGATCCGTTGTGACCGGCAAGCTTCCAGTAGCTATTCCAATTGATTTTTCCTGAATTATTGGACTCAGATCCAAAATTTCACCACTTTTTACGATTTCTCGATTTTGGTGATTTTCCCTAGTGGTACCCCTAGGGAAATCCGTAAAAATTCATCGGATTCCGACGAAACTAATTCTCGATTTGTTGTGACCGGAAAGCTTCCAGTAGCTATTCCAATCGAGTTTTCCTGAATTATTGGACTCGGATCCAAAATTTCACCACTTTTTACGATTTCTCGATTTTGGTGATTTTCCCTAGTGGTACCCCTAGGGAAATCCGTAAAAATTCGTCAGATTCCGACGAAGCCAATTCTCGATGCGTTGTGACCGGCAACCTTCCAGTAGCTATTCCAATCGAGTTTTCCTGAATTATTGGACTTGGATCCAAAATTTTACCACTTTTTACGATTTCTCGATTTTGGTGATTTTCCATAGTGGTACCCTTAGGGAAATCCGTAAAAGTTCGTCGGATTTCGACGAAGCCAATTCTCGATGCGTTGTGACCGGCAAGCTTCCAGTAGCTATAGCAATCGAGTTTTCATGAATTATTGGACTCGGATCCAAAATTTCACCACTTTTTACGATTTTGCGATTTTCCCTAGTGGTACCCCTAGGGAAATCCGTAAACATTTATCGTATTCCGACGAAGCCAATTCTCGATGCGTTGTGACCGGCAAGCTTCCAGTAGCTATTCCAATCGAGTTTTCCTTAATTATTGGACTCGGATCAAAAATTTCATCACTTTTTACGATTTCTCGATTTTGGTGATTTTCCCTAGTGGTACCCCTAGGAAAATCCGTAAAAGTTCGTCGGATTCCGACGAAACCAATTCTCGATGCGTTGTGACCGGCAAGCTTCCAGTAGCTATAGCAATCGAGTTTTCCTGAATTATTGGACTCGGATCCAAAATTTTACCACTTTTTACGATTTCTCGATTTTGGTGATTTTTCCTAGTCTTACACCTAGGAAAATCCGTAAAAATTCGTCGGATTCCGACGAAGACAATTCTCGATGCGTTGTGACCGGCAAGCTTCCAGTAGCTATTCCAATCGAGTTTTCCTGAATTATTGGACTCGGATATAAAATTTCACCACTTTTTACGATTTCTCGATTTTTGTGATTTTCCCTAGTGGTACCCCTAGGGAAATCCGTAAAAGTTCGTCGGATTCCGACGAAGCCAATTCTCGATGCGTTGTGACCGGCAAGCTTCCAGTAGCTATTCCAATCGATTTTTCCTGAATTAATGGACTCGGATCAAAAATTTCACCACTTTTTACGATTTTGCGATTTTCCCTAGTGGTACCACTAGGGAAATCCGTAAAAATTCGTCGGATTTCGACGAAGCCAATTCTCGATGCGTTGTGACCGGCAAGCTTCCAGTAGCTTATCCAATCGATTTTTCCTGAATTATTGGACTCGAATCCAAAATTTCACCACTTTTTACGATTTCTCGATTTTGGTGATTTTCTCAAGTGGTACCCCTAGGGAAATCAGTAAAAGTTCGTCGGATTCCGACGAAGCCAATTCTTGATGCGTTGTGACCGGCAAGCTTCCTATAGCTATTCCAATCGAGTTTTCCTGAATTATTGGACTCGGATCCAAAATTTCACCAGTTTTTACGATTTTGCGATTTTCCCTAGTGGTACCCCTAGGAAAATCCGTAAAAATTCATCGGACTCCGACGAAGCCAATTCTCGATGCGTTGTGACCGGCAAGCTTCTAGTAGCTATTCTAATCGACTTTTCCTTAATTATTGGACTCGGATCAAAAATTTCACCACTTTTTACGATTTTTCGATTTTACTGATTTTCCTCGTGGTACCCCTATGGAAATCCGTAAATATTCGTCGGATTCCGACGAAGCCAATTCTCAATGTGTTGTGACCGAAAAGCTTCCAATAGCTATTCCAATCGACTTTTCCTGATTTATTGGACTCGGATAAAAAATTTCATCACTTTTTATGATTTTTCAATTTTTGTGATTTTCCCAAGTGGTACCCGTAGGGAAATCCGTAAAACTTCGTCGTATTCCAACAAAGTCAATTCTCGACGGCAAGCTTCCAGTAGCTATTCCACTTGAGTTTTCCTGAATTATTGAACTCGGATCCAAAATTTCACCACTTTTTAAGATTTTTCGATTTTGGTGATTTTTCCTAGTGGTACCCCTAGGGAAATCCGTAAAAATTCGTGGAATTCCGACGAAGTCAATTCTCGATGCGTTGTAACCGGAAAGCTTGCAGTAGCTATTCCAATCTAGTTTTCCTGAATTATTGGACTCGGATAAAAAATTTCACCACTTTTTACGATTTTTCGATTTTGGTGATTTTTCCTAATGGTACCCCTAGGGAAATCCGTAAAAATTCGTCGGCTTCCGACGAAACCAATTCTCGATGCGTTGTGACCGGCAAGCTTTATGTAGCTTTTCCAATCGAGTTTTCCTTAATTAATGGACTCGGATCAAAAATTTCACCACTTTTTACGATTTTTCAATTTTGGTGATTTTCCCTAGTGGTACCCCTAGGAAAATCCGTAAAATTTCGTCGGATTTCGACGGAGCCAATTCTCAACGGCAAGCTTCAAGTAGCTATTCCAATCGAGTTTTCCAGATTTATTGGACTCGGATCCAAAATTTCACCACTTTTTACGATTTTTCGATTTTGGTGATTTTCCCTAGTGGTACCCCTAGGGAAATCCGTAAAAGTTCGTCGGATTCCGACGAAGCCAATTCTCAATGCGTTTTGACCGGCAAGCTTCCAGTAGCTATTCCAATTGAGTTTTCCTGAATTATTGGACTCGGATCCAAAATTTTATCACTTTTTACGATTTTTCGATTTTGGTGATTTTACCTAGTGGTACCCCTAGGAAAATCCGTAAAAATTTGTCAGATTCCGACGAAACCAATTCTCGATGCGTTGTGACCGGCAAGCTTCCAGTAGCTATTCCAATCGTGTTTTCCTGAATTATTGGACTCGGATCAAAAATTTTACCACTTTTTACGATTTTTCGATTTTTGTGATTTTCCCTAGTGGTACCCCTAGGAAAATCCGTAAAAATTCATCGGATTCCGACAAAACCAATTCTCGATGCATTGTGACCGGCAAGCTTCCAGTAGCTATTCCAATCGAGTTTTCCAGAATTATTGGACTCGGATCAAAAATTTCACCACTTTTTATGATTTTTCGATTTTGGTGATTTTTCCTAGTGGTAACCTTCGGGAAATCCGTAAAAATTCATCGGATTCCGACGGAGCCAATTCTCGACGGCAAGCTTCCATTAGCTATTCCAATCGAGTTTTCCTCAATTAATGGACTCGGATCAAAAATTTCACCACTTTTTACGATTTCTCGATTTTGGTGATTTTCCCTAGTGGTACCCCTAGGGAAATCCGTAAAAATTCGTCGGATTCCGACGAAGCCAATTCTTTATGCGTTGTGACCGGCAAGCTTCCAATAGCTATTCCAATCGAGTTTTCCTGAATTATTGGGCTCGGATTAAAAATTTCACCACTTTTTACGATTTGGCGATTTTCCCTAGTGGTATCCTTAGGGAAATCCGTAAAAATTCGTCGGATTCTGACGAAACCAATTCTCGATGCGTTTTGACAGGCAAGTTTCCAGTTGCTATTACAATCGAGTTTTCCTGAATTATTGGACTCGGATCCAAAATTTCACCACTTTTTACGGTTTTGCGATTTTCCCTAGTTGTACCCCTAGGGAAATTCGTAAAAATTCGTCGGATTCCGACGAAGTCAATTCTCGACGAGTTGTGACCGGCAAGCTTCCAGTAGCTATTCCAATCGAGATTTCCTGAATTATTGGACTCGGATCAAAAATTTCATCACTTTTTTACGATTTTTTCAATTTTGGTGATTTTCCCTAGTGGTACCCCTAGGGAAATCCGTAAAAATTCGTCCGATTCCGACGAAGCCTATTCTCGATACGTTGTGACCGGCAAGCTTCCAGTAGCTATTCCAATCGAGTTTTCCTGAATTATTGGACTCGGATCCAAAATTTCACCACTTTTTACGATTTTGCGATTTTTCCTAGTGGTACCCCTAGGGAAATTCGTAAAAATTCGTCAAATTCCGATGAATCCAATTCTCGATGCGTTGTGACCGGCAAGATTCCAGTAGCTATTCCAATCGAGTTTTCCTGAATTACTGGACTCGGATCAAAAATTTGACCACTTTTTACGATTTTTCGATTTTGGTGATTTTCCCTAGTGGTACCCCCAGGGAAATCCGTAAAAATTCGTCCGATTCCGACGAAACCAATTTCCAATGCGTTGTGACCTGGAAGCTTCCAATAGCTATTCCAATCGAGATTTCCTTAATTATTGGACTCGCATCCAAAATTTCACCACTTTTTACGATTTTGCGATTTTCCCTACTGGTACCCCTAGGGAAATCAGTAAAAATTCGTCGGATTCCGACGAAGCTAATTCTCGATGCGTTGTGACCGGCAAGCTTCCAGTAGCTATTCCAATCAAGTTTTCCTGAATTATTTGAGTCGGATCAAAAATTTCACCACTTTTTACGATTTTTCGATTTTGGTGATTTTCCCTAGTGGTACCCCTAGGGAAATCCGTAAAAATTCGTCGGATTCCGAGGAAGCCAATTCTTGATGCGTTGTGATCGACAAGCTTCCAGTAGCTATTCCAATCGAGTTTTCCTGAATTATTGGACTCGGATCCAAAATTTCACCAGTTTTTACGATTTTGCGATTTTCCCTAGTGGTACCCCTAGGGAAATCCGTAAAAATTCGTCGGATTTCGACGAAACCAATTCTCGATGCGTTGTGATTGGCAAGCTTTCAGTAGCTTTTCCAATCGAGTTTTCCTGAATTATTGGGCTCAGATCCAAAATTTCATCACTTTTTTACGATTTTTACAATTTTCCCTAGTGGTACCCCTAGGGAAATCCGTAAAAATTCGTCGGATTCCGACAAATCCAATTCTTGATGCGTTGTGACCGGCAAGCTTCCAGTAGCTATTCCAATCAAGTTTTCCTGAATTATTGGACTCGGATCCAAAATTTCAACACTTTTTACGATTTTGCGATTTTCCCTAGTGGTACCACTAGGAAAATCCGTAAAAATTCGTCGGATTCCGACGAAACCAATTCTCGATGCGTTGTGACCGGCAAGCTTCCAGTAGCTATTCCAATCGAGTTTTCCTGAATTATTGGACTCAGATCCAAAATTTCACCACTTTTTACTATTTTTCGATTTTGGTTATTTTCCCTAGTGGTACCCCTAGGGAAATCCGTAAAAATTCGTCGGATTCCGACGAAGCCAATTCTCGATTCGTTGTGGCCGGCAGGCTTACAGTAGCTATTCCAATCAATATTTCCTAAATTATTGGACTCGGATCCAAAATTTCACCACTTTTTAAGATTTTTCGATTTCGGTGATTTTCCCTTGTTGCACCCCTTCAAAAATCCGTAAATATTCGTCAGATTCCGACGAAGCCAATTCTCGATTCATTGTGACCGGCAAGCTTCCAGCAGCTATTCCAATCAAGTTTTCCTGAATTATAGGACTCGTATCCCATATTTCACCACTTTTACGATTTTTGTGATTTTTCCTAGTGGTACCCCTTGAGAAATCCGTAAAAATTCGTCAGATTCCGACGAAGGCAATTCTCGATGCGTTGTGACTGGCAAGCTTACATTAGCTATTCCAATCAAGTTTTCCTGAATTATTGGACTCGGATCCCAAATTTCACCACTTTTACGATTTTTGTGACTTTCCCTAGTGGTACCCCTTCAGAAATCCGTAAAAATTCATCCAATTCCGACGAAGCCAATTCTCGATGCGTTGTGACCGCCAAGTTTCCATTAGTTTTTCCAATCATGTTTTCCTAATTTATTGGACTCGGATCCCAAATTTCACCATTTATTACGATTTTTCGATTTTTATAATTTTTCCTAGTGGTACCCCTTCATAAATCGGTAAATATTCGTCAGATTCCTACGAAGCCAATTCTCGATGCGTTGTGACCGACAAGCTTTCAGTAGCTATTACAATCAAGTTTTCCTAAATTATTGGACACGGATCCAAAATTTCACCACTTTTTACGATTTTGGTGATTTTCCCTATTGTAATGCCTTCAGAAATTCATAAAAATTCGTCAGATTCCGACGAAGTCAATTCTATATGCATTGTGACTTGGAAGCTTTCAGTAGCTATTCCAATCAAGTTTTCCTGAATTATTGGAGTCAGATCCAAAATTTCACCACTGTTTACGATTTTTTGATTTTGGTGATTTTCCCTAGTGTAATGCCTTTAGAAATCCATAAAAGTTCCGGACACCATCTCTGGTTTAGACCGATAAGAGGTTAAATTTTCCCAATTTCTTGTAAATTGGGTGGCGACTTCAAAATACCTCAAAAGTGCCTAAGGGTGTTATGGCGATGGATGGTCCTTTTCAATGTTCTATTGTGAAAGGAGGTGCCGAAAATATCTCATAACACCTAAGATCGGAAAAGACGCGAACCAATCCCTCAAATCCTAAAAAGCGGATTCCCGAAGAGGGCCTTGCTGGTTACGGCGCTCGTCACAGTGGCGACTCCGCTGGGGACTGTTTGTGACTTTGCTCTGAAAATGTCTTGGTTAAAATATATAATTGGGTTTTTTAAAACTAAAATTTTATCCAAATTGCATTGCATTCATGCTAGAGCTTTAGAATATGTTAGTTTGGTCCCTTTATTAGCCCCGGTGCGTTCCTGAAGCACGACCTCATTTTCACTCAATTTGGGGAAGTGTTAAGGATAATCACCAGCTCAAGTCTCGTGCCATCAAATGGTATATCAAATGGTGACCCGATCGGTCGTTATGCTCATGATGAGATAGACCCGTCGTGCAGGGACCATGCTTGGGTAGCCCTAAAGCAATACCACCTTGACCAAAGCTCATGTAATGGCAATAGATACTTCCCCTAGGTTACATGTACCATAATACTATGCTTGCTATTTGGGCCATCGTATATTAAATAAAATCAATCAAATTAAATGGTCTTTATCAAAGGCTTTCATGCTCCGATGGGCCCATTTTAGTTTAGTTGAATTATTTAAATATATAATGGTCAAAACTCATACGCATATGCTTTAAATTAAGAGTGTTATGCTGCCGGTTTTTCACCGCGCACCATACGCGCCCATTGGGTTCCCTGTTGACCCATGGGCCAAGCCCACCTAGGAAGAGACTATTTGACCTCGTGTGCGGGAGTAAAAAGGTTGGAAGGATCTACTTGCTTGCATGTGTTTGTCTATATTGCATAACACACGACCATTCATTGTATACGTCATTCATGCATGTTTTTATGATAAAATTAAAAAAAATTATTAAAAAAATAAATTTTGAAAAAATAAAAAATGCATTTCATTTTGTGTGTGTATATCCTTTTGTCCACATATCATTTTACGTATATTCTTTTCATGCATCGCATTATATCTCGATGCATTGTGACTGGTAAGCTTCCAGTAGCTATTCCAATCAAGTTTTCCTGAATTATTGGACTCGGATAAAAAATTTCACCACTTTTTACGATTTTGGTGATTTTCCCTAGTGTAATGCCTTCAGAAATCCATAAAAATTCGTCAGATTCCGACGAAATGAATTCTCGATGTATTGTGACTCGTAAGCTTCAAGTAGCTATTCCAATCAAGTTTTCTTGAATTATTGGACTCGGATAAAAAATTTCACCAGTTTTTACGATTTTCGTGATTTTCCCTAGTGTAATGCCTTTAGAAATCAATAAAAATTCGTCAGATTCCGACGAAACCAATTCTCGATGCATTGTGACTGGTAAGCTTCCAGTAGCTATTCCAATCAAGTTTTCCATAATTATTGGACTCGGATCCAAAATTTCACCACTTTTTACGATTTTTCGATTTTGGTGATTTTTTTAGTGGTTCCCCTTCAGAAATCCGTAAGAATTCGTCAGATTCCGACGAAGCCAATTCTCGATGCGTTGTGACCGGCAAACTTCCATTAGCTATTCCAATCAAGTTTTCCTGAATTATTGGACTCGGATCCACGATTTCACCACTTTTTACGATTTTTCGATTTTGGTGATTTTTCCTAGTGTTACCCCTTCAGAAATCCGTAAAAATTCGTCAGATTCTGATGAAATCAATTATTGATGCGTTGTGACCGGCATGCTTCCAGTAGCTATTCCAATCAAGTTTTCCTAAATTATTGGACTCGGATCCTAAATTTCACCACTTTTATGATTTTTGTGATTTTCCTTAGTGGTACCCCTTCAGAAATCCGTAAAAATACGTCAGATTCCGACGAAACCAATTCTCGATGCGTTGTGACCGGCAAGCTTCCAGTAGCTATTCCAATCAAGTTTTTTTGAATTATTTGACTCGGATCTCAAATTTCACCACTTTTACGATTTTGGTGATTTTTCCTAGTGGTACCCCTTCAGAAATCCGTAATAATTCGTCAGATTTCGACGAATCCAATTCTCGATGCGTTGTGACCGGCAAGCTTCCAGTATCTATTCCAATCTAGTTTTCCTGAATTATTGGACTCGGATCCAAAATTTCAATACTTTTTATGATTTTTTGATTTTGGTGAATTTCCCTAGTGGTACCCCTTCAAAAATCCGTAAAAATTCGTCAGATTCCGACGAAGCCAATTCTCGATGCGTTTTGACCGGCAAGCTTCCAGTAGCTATTTCAATCAAGTTTTCCTGATTTATTGAACTCGGATCCAAAATTTCACCACTTATTACGATTTTTTGATTTTGATGATTTTCCCTTGTGATACCCCTTCAGAAATCCGTAAATATTCGTCAGATTCGGACGAAGCCAATTCTCATTGCATTGTGACCGGCAAGCTTCCAGTAGCTATTCCAATCAAGTTTTCCTGAATTATTGAACTCGGATCCCAAATTTCACCACTTTTATAATTTTAGTGATTTTCCCTAGTGGTACCCCTTCCGAAATCCATAAAAATTCGTCCGATTCTGACGAAACCAATTCTCAATGCGTTGTGACCGGCAAGCTTCCAGTAGCTATTCCAATCATGTTTTCCTGATTTATTGGACTCGGATCCCAAATTTCACCATTTATTAAGATTTTTCGATTTTGATGATTTTCCCTAGTGGTACCCCTACAGAAATCGGTAAATATTCGTCAGATTCCGACGAAGCCAATTCTCGATGCGTTGTGACCAGCAAAATTCTAGTAGTTATTCCAATTAAGTTTTCCAGAATTATTTGAAACGGATTCAAAATTTTACCACTTTTTACAATTTTCGTGATTTTCCCTAGTGTAATGCCTTCAGAAATTCATAAAAATTCGTCAGATTCCGACGAAGTCAATTCTATATGCATTGTGACTGGTAAGCTTTCAGTAGCTATTCCAATCAAGTTTTCCTGTATTATTGGAGTCGGATCCAAAATTTCAACACTTTTTACGATTTTTCGATTTTGGTGATTTTTCCTAGTGTAATGCTTTCAGAAATCCATAAAAATTCGTCAGATTTCGACGAAGCCAATTCTCGACGTATTGTGACTGGTAATCTTCCAGTAGTTATTCCAATCAAGTTTTCCTGAATTATTTGACTCGGATCGAAAATTTCACCACTTTTTACGATTTTTGTGATTTTTCCTAGTGTAATGCCTTTAGAAATTCATAAAAATTCGTCAGATTCCGACGAAACCAATTCTCGATGTATTGTGACTCGTAAGCTTCCAATAGCTATTCCAATCAAGTTTTCCTGAATTATTGGACTCGGATAAAATATTTCACCACTTTTTACGATTTTGGTGATTTTCCCTAGTGTAAGGCCTTCAGAAATCCATAAAAATTCGACAGATTCCGACGAAACTAATTCTCGATGCATTGTGACTGGTAAGCTTCCAGTAGCTATTCTAATCAAGTTTTCCTGATCTATTGGACTCGGATCCACAATTTCACCACTTTTTACAATTTTTCAATTTTTGTGATTTTCCCTAGTGTTACCCCTTCATAAATCCGTAAAAATTCGTCAGATTTCGACGAATCCAATTCTCGATGCGTTGTGACCGGCAAGCTTCCAGTAGCAATTCCAATCAAGTTTTCCTGAATTATTGGACTCGGATCCAAAATTTCACCACTTTTTACGATTTAGGTGATTTTCCCTAGTGTAATACCTTCAGAAATCCATAAAAATTTGTCAGATTCCAACGAAGCCAATTCTCGATGCATTATGACTGGTAAGTTTCCAGTAGCTATTCCAATCAAGTTTTCCTGAATTATTGGACTCGGATCCCAAATTTCACCACTTTTACAATTTTTGTGATTTTTCCTAGTGGTACCCCTTCAGAAATCTGTAATAATTGGTTAGATTCCGATGAAATCAATTCTTGATGCATTGTGACCGGCAAACTTACAGTAGCTATGCCAATCAAGTTTTCTTGAATTATTGGACTCGGATCCAAAATTTCACCACTTATTACGATTTTTCGATTTTGATGATTTTCCCTAGTGGTACCCATTCAGAAATCCGTAAATATTCGTCAGATTCCGACAAAGCCAATTCTCGATGCGTTGTGACCGGCAAGCTTCCAGTAGCTATTCCAATCAAGTTTTCCTGAATTATTGGACTCGGATCCCAAATTTCACTACTTTTACGTTTTTGGTGATTTTCCCTAGTGGTACCCCTTCAGAAATCCGTAAAAATTCGTCAGATTCTGACGAAACCAATTCTCTATGCGTTGTGACCGGCAAGCTTCCAGTAGCTATTCCAATCAAGTTTTTCTGAACTATTAGACTTGGATCCCAAATTTCACCACTTTTACGATTTTGGTGATTTTTCCTAGTGGTACCCTTTCAGAAATCCGTAAAAATTCGTCCGATTCTGACGAAGACAATTCTCGATGCGTTGTGACCGGCAAGCGTCCAGTAGCTATTCCAATCATGTTTTCCTGATTTATTGGACTCGGATCCCAAATTTCACCATTTATTATGATTTTTCGATTTTGATGATTTTCCCTAGTGGTACCCCTTCAGAAATCGGTAAATATTCGTTAGATTTCGACGAAACCAATTCTCGATGCGTTGTGACCGACAAGCTTCCAGTAGCTATTCCAATAAAGTTTTGCTGAATTATTGGACACGGATCCAAAATTTCACCACTTTTTACGATTTTGGTGATTTTTCCTAGTGTAATGCCTTCAGAAATTCATAAAAATTCGTCAGATTCCGACGAAATCAATTCTATATACATTGTGATTGGTAAGCTTTTAGTAGCTATTCCAATCAAGTTTTCCTGAATTATTGGAGTGGATCCAATATTTCAACACTTTTTACGATTTTTCGATTTTGATGATTTTTCCTAGTGTAATGCCTTCAGAAATCCATAAAAATTCGTCAGATTCCGACGAAACTAATTCTCGACGCATTGTGATTGGTAATATTCCAGTAGATATTCCAATCAAGTTTTCCTGAATTATTGGACTCGGATCGAAAATTTCACCACTTTTTACGATTTTGGTGATTTTTCCTTGTGTAATGCTTTCAGAAATCCATAAAAATTCGTCAGATTCCGACGAAACCAATTCTCGATGCATTGTGACTGGTAAGCTTCCAGTAGTTATTCCAATCAAGTTTTCCTGAATTATTGAACTCGGATCCAAAATTTAACCACTTTTTACGATTTTGGTAATTTTCCCTAGTGTAATGTTTTCAGAAATCCATAAAAATTCGTCAGATTCCGACGAAACCAATTCTCAATATATTGTGACTCGTAAGCTTCCAGTAGCTATTTCAATCAAGTTTTCCTGAATTATTGGACTCGGATAAAAAATTTCACCACTTTTTACGATTTTGGTGATTTTCCCTAGTGTAATGCCTTCAGAAATCCATGAAAATTCGTCAGATTTCGACGAAACCAATTCTCGATGCATTGTGACTGGTAAGCTTACAGTAGCTATTCCAATCAAGTTTTCCTGAATTATTGGACTCGGATCCAAACCCCATGAACCCCGAACCCTAAAATCCTAAATCCCAAACCCTAAATCCCAACCCCTAACCCCTAAACCCTTAATCCAAAACCCCAAACTTAAATCAATCATGTAATAGCAAATCCCAATTCAACCAATAAAACTTAAATCAACTTATATACAATAATTACACATCATTAACAACTCATATATCAATCTACCTCGTGCCAAAACCCACACACGTCAATGTATATTGAGAATTTCTCATACCTTAAAAAAAGGCCTAACTTGATTTCTTTTACTCTCTTTTTCATCCTTGGCTTTATTCTTGCTCATTTCCTCCACTAAAACACATTATAATCTCATATCAGCCCCTTACTCAATTTAGGGCACAATCCCTTAACTTTAGAACATGATAGAGATGACGAAAAAGCCAGTAAAGTTGAATATATTATTCAACGGCTTCGATCAAATTGAGGCTGAATGGAGATCGTGTGCTTGAAAGCACAGCCGCATTACCTTACAACTCTCAAAAAAATTATATTTTTCCAACCAAAAATTAAATTATATAATTAAAAATAATACTAATTATACGTTAAGATAATTCAGAGAGAGAAGTTGAGAGCATTAAGCAATAGCAGTAAAGCAAGATCTAGCATTTGATTTAAGAAAAGATAAGATGACAATAATTACCGTTAAACAAGGAAATAGGATGTGCTTGTGATCCATTTCCATAAAAGAAATTAAGGAGGGAGAATATAAATATAAGACGGTGGGAATGGTACATATTCTTCCTAGCTCACAGAAAAGAAGACAAATTCAACATATCCTGTTCTTAATCTTATCCACAATCCTGTAAGGATGGCGAGATGTTCAGCTATGGAAGTGTGGCTAGTACTACTAATAGTAATAACCACCGTGGTCAAGGGATCTTCTTCATCATCTCGCCTCATCTTCAGACGGAACCTCCTTGCAAATGGTCTCGCCTCCACTCCTCCCATGGGGTATGTAGTTTCTTTATTATTATTTTTCCTTTCTTTTGCTTTCCATTATCAATTTCTTTAACACTCAGTCTCCGTGGACCGGTCCACCGACACCGACAGTACCTCGCTAACCTCCTACTCACTTAAATAAATAAATATGTACTTATATTAGCTCTCTCTGTTTAATCAATCATATACTGCGATCTTAATCGTCCTTTTAGTCCATCATAACTCAAAATATTTTTTTTGGAAAGATGTCAAATTATTGTATATTTTTGTTAATTGTTTCACCCTCTCAGAGATCCCATCTAATCGACTTTCACCCTCTCAGTTTTTGTTAAAATATATTTTCAGTCGCTATTGAATTTGTATTTTTCCATTGGTGTACGACTAATTAATTTCCTGCTGCGTAGTATAATATTTTTTTCCCTCTACTTTGGTATATTCAGAATTGTGGCAGGTATTATACTCTTTCACTTTCTCTTGACATAGGTGGAACAGTTGGAATCACTTCAGTTGCCAGATAGATGAGAAAATCATCAAAGAGACAGGTAAAGCTAACGACCCACCCATTTGTCTTCCTCTTATAAACGCACCCATCAATTTTTTTTCATTTCTTTGCTCCTTTCTTTGTCAAAGTTATCACCAACCATGTAATCAAGTTTATAACTTTAAATTATCATAAGCTTGTCGCTATAACTTGAATTTTTTTTTTCTCTTTTTTTATTTTTGCGCAAACCAATGTTCAGAAAGCTTGTAAATCAATGGAAATCTATAATTTCAAATTTAAAAATAAGGAATCTATAAAAGTTAAATTAGTGACATAATTGCACGGAAGTTCAATTCTATCATGATTTTCTTATTGAAAAATAAAACTGAAAAAAAAGTTCATATTTAAAATAAATTTGCATCTAAATAATTATAGATTAAACACAAAGAATGAATCTTCGCTAATGGTATGGCACTCTGTTGGTGTCACAGCTGATGCTCTGGTTTCAACTGGTCTTCATAAACTTGGTTATACCTATGTTAACATAGGTAAAGTCACCATCACTATCTCTTTTATCTATACGTATTATAGATTCCTTGTTGTTTTTAGTATTAATAACATAAATGGCCTATTAGAATAGCTATTTGCATTTGCAGATGATTGCTGGGCAGAAATAGCCCGTGATGAAAAGGTTTGAATTTTCTGTCGCTTATAGAATTGTTCAAAGTTTCTGGACTCAAATCTTTCACTTCTTTTTTTTTTTGTTAAAAAAGATAAAAAATCATGAGCAACAATAAACATTATTAAGTATTCAAATTTCAGGGAAATCTAGTGCCTAAGAACTCTTCGTTTCCATCTGGCATTAAAACTCTTACAGATTATGTTCACAGCAAAGGTCTTAAGTTAGGAATCTACTCAGATGCAGGGTAATGTGATTCTACTATATGCCCTAACTAGACAAATATAGCGAACATGATTTTTCTTTAAGTTACAAAATTTATTCTGTTTATGTGTCTAAGCAAACAGGTGCATCCACATGTACATGCAGGTATTTCACTTGTAGCAAGACTATGCCAGGTTCACTTGGCCATGAAGAACAAGATGCTAAGACTTTTGCTTCTTGGGTATAAATTTTTGTGAATTCTGATTTGAATATGTGATAGCTGTAAAATGATGAAAAATTATGATATCCTAAAGTATTCTCTTGTTAGGAATAAATCCTAACTTAGATGATAGATGAATAATTTCTGGATTAAATTTCCAGAATAGAAGAAGAAGAGCTGAGGAAAAAAAAGAAAGAGAGAGATAGAGAGAGAAGGAGATAAGGAAAAGAGAGAGAAGAGTGAAATTAGCATTCCATTTTTCAGATGGTCCCCCACAAGGAGAATCGGTTACATAAAAAGGAAATCAGCCAATGATTGGCTGTACTAGAGGACAAAAGGGCATGCACATTCTCTTTTCTCTAACAACCTTACAAATACAGCTGTGCAGCATCCTTTTCTAGCACTAGGAAACAAAACAGAAAATCCATAAAGAGCAAACTGAAAATAACCAACTTAACTAACCCCCATAAAAATTACTGAATTACCCTCCTTCGTTTATACCTAACAATACCCCCCC
The DNA here is from genome assembly GCA_947683425.1 of Excoecaria cochinchinensis. Taxonomy (NCBI): domain Eukaryota; kingdom Viridiplantae; phylum Streptophyta; class Magnoliopsida; order Malpighiales; family Euphorbiaceae; genus Excoecaria; species Excoecaria cochinchinensis. The sequence goes on along the minus strand of CANTUQ010000444.1, from coordinate 12,021 downwards.
CCCCTTGAGAGCATTCTTGGCCCCAAGAATGGATGAATTGAGGGAATTGTTGCTGCATGTAAGTGTGGTCTTCCCAAGTGGAATCAATGGAGGGTAGGTCCTGCCACTTAACAAGTATTTGCTTGACATGTGTGTCTCCCACTAGGATAGTCCTGGTATTAAGGATCTTCTCTGGTTTAATAAGAAACTCGCCGCCCACTAAATAAGGGAGCTTGGGGGAGATAAATGTATGGTCTCCAACCTGTTTCTTCAATAGTGAAACATGGAACACAGGGTGGATTTTGCATTCTGGGGGGAGTTGTAGTTTGTATGCTACCTTCCCAACCTTCTCAATGATAACATAGGGCCCATAGTACCTGGGGGAGAGCTTCAAGGATTTGCGGACAGCCAAGGAGAGTTGCCTATAGGGCTGTAGCTTGAGGTTAACCTTATCCCCAACTGAAAACTCCCTAGGGGTTCTATGCTTGTCTGCAGCTTGTTTCATTCTGTTCTGAGCTGCTGCCAATTGCTCCTTAAGGTAAGCATTCATGGCTTCCCTAGATTGGATAAAGTCCTCTACTGCAGCAACTGAAGATGGAAGCTGTGGTAGGACTGGTAGAGGAGGAGGGTAGCCATAAACAGCCTGAAATGGGCTGAGATTAATGGCAGAATGGTGACTTGTGTTGTACCAATATTCTGCCAAGCTAAGCCACTTGAACCAGTGCCTGGGTTTATGGAATGTCATACACCTGAGGTAGGTCTCTAGGCAGCGGTTGAGTCTTTCTGTTTGGCCATCACTTTGAGGGTGGTAAGCTGTACTGAGTTTCAATTGAGTACCCAGCAACTTAAAGAGCTCCTGCCAAAAATGTCCAGTGAAAATCTTGTCTCTGTCAGAAACTATAGATTGAGGCATTCCATGGAGTTTAAAAAATTGATCCAGAAAAGCTTGGGCCACTGTGGCTGCAGTAAAAGGATGAGAGAGAGGAATGAAGTGAGCCATTTTTGAAAATCTATCAACCACTACCAGAATTGTATCATAGCCTTCAGACTTAGGAAGCCTTTCAATGAAATCCATGGAGAGATCAGTCCATATTTGGGAAGGTGTGGATAGTGGCTGGAGTAAGCCAGGGTAGGAAACTGTTTCTGGTTTGCACCTTTGACAAGTGTCACAAGTGGAGATCCAGCTGATCACCTGCCTTTGCATTTTAGGCCAGTAAAAAGTTTGTTGTAGCCTATGGAGAGTTCCCCTGATTCCTGAATGCCCCCCAATTGGCGAATCATGGCATAAGGCAATTAGTTGCTGCCTTAGAGGAGTAGCAGCCCCGATGTACAGCCTATCCTTGTATTTGAGGATGCCCTTGGTGAGGGAATGATTGGGGAAGGAGTCTGGGGATATAGAAAGAGCAGAAAGGAGGTTTTGAACCGTAGAGTCCTCTTGGTAGGAGTTCAGCACTTCCTGGATCCATTGAGGGGTGAGAATGGAGGTGGTGGAGGTCAGCAAATGGCTACTAGATGAGTTATTCCCGTCAAACATTCGAGACAAGGCATCTGCTACCTTGTTGTCAGTCCCTTTCTTGTACTGGATGCTGTAGTCTAGTCCCAACAGCTTGCTAATCCCTCTCACCTGAATGGAGTTATGTAAACGTTGCTCCAACAAGTGTTTGATGCTCTCGTGGTCAGTCTTAATGATGAAGTGCCCCTGCTCTAGATAGTGTCTCCACTTGGTAATAGCAAACAAGATTGCAAGCAGCTCCCTCTCATATGCTGACAGCTGTTGATTCCTTGTACTTAGGGGGCTGGAGATGTAAGAAATGGGCCTGCCACCTTGCATGAGTACAGCTCCTATACCAGTGTTGCTTGCATCACATTCTAGGATGAAGGATTGAGTGAAATTGGGTAGGGCTAGGACTGGTGCCTTAGTCATCAGGTCTTTGAGTTTCTCAAAAGCTTGTTGTGCCTCCGGAGTCCACTTGAATTGATCCTTTTTTAGGAGATCCGTGAGTGGCTTGCTAATGACTCCATAGCCAGCAATGAACCTCCTATAGTAACCGGTGAGCCCTAGGAATCCCCTTAAACCTTTGAGGATTTTAGGAAGAGGCCAAGAAGCCATAGCTGCTACTTTGCTTGGGTCTGTGGACACCCCCTCAGCTGAAATTAAATGACCCAAGTAGGAAATTTGCTGCTGTCCAAATTCACATTTGGTCTCCTTAGCATACAGCTGGTGCTCCCTCAGTAGTTTTAGCACTGTTTCGAGGTGTTGTATGTGTGCCTCCATAGAAGGGCTGTAGATCAGAATGTCATCAAAGAAAACCAATACAAACTTCCTCAAATAAGGCTTAAACAGGGTGTTCATTAGAGACTGGAAGGTGGCAGGTGCATTGGTGAGCCCAAAGGGCATCACTAGGAACTCGTAATGCCCTGAATGAGTCCTGAATGCAGTTTTGTAAGTGTCTTCTGACTTCATCCTGATCTGGAAATAGCCCGACCTCAAATCTATCTTGGTAAAAACCACTGATCCATGCAATTCATCCAGCAGGTCTTCAATGAGGGGTATGGGAAATTTATCTTTAATTGTAAGCTTGTTCAACTCCCTGTAATCCACACAAAACCTCCAGCTTCCATCCTTCTTTTTAACCAAAATTACTGGAGAAGCATAGGGGCTGTTGCTAGGTTGGATTATGGAATTGGCTAACATCTCTTCCACCAGCTTTTCTATCACATTCTTCTGTTGATGGGAGTACCTATAGGGCCTGACATTGACAGGCTCTGAGTGGGTTTTGAGGGGAATGGAATGATCATGAGATCTAGGTGGGGGTAGTCCTTTTGGAACTTGAAATACATCAGCATAGGACTTAATTAGCTGATGTAATTCAAGGGGTGTTTTGGTGGGGAATGGTTCTTGTTTTTGGGTAGTTGTTTGGTTAAGGGTAAGGAGGAAGAATTTGGAGGTTACCCCCTGCCATCCATTGAGGACCAGCTTATTGATAGTCTTTGCAGTAGTGAATTTCAAGCTGGTTTTCTCACTAAGTCCCTTAAGTTCCAGCTCCTTTCCCTCTTTCTTGATCCTTAACTTGTTCTCGTCAAAATCAAATGTGATAGGAGAATGACACTTCATCCAATCTGCTCCTAGAATTAGGTCATAGTCTCCTAGTTCAAAAACCCTCAAATCAAACACAAACTTGTTGCCCTGCATGTTCCAGCTACATTGGCTGCATTTTTCCTGAACTGTGACTCTCCTTCCATCTGCCACTGTTACAGTAGCTGGGGTGGCCTTTGATAAATGGAGTTTGAGCCCTTTGGCCAGCTGCAAATCCACAAAACTGTGGGTACTGCCACTGTCAATCAAGATCATGATTGACTTCCCTCCAAGCTGCCCAGTTAACTTGATGGTATTATCTCCAATTCCCCCATCCACAGCATTAAGGGATAACTGAATATGTTCAGTCTCATCAGGGTGTTCTTGTAGGTCAGAATCAGCAACATCCTGCCATTCTTCCTCCTCTTCCCCTTCAGATTCTTCTACGGCTTGGATGGTCATCAACTTCTTTTGATTACATTGGTGGCCTGGGTAGTATCTGTCCCCACATCTGTAACAGGCTCCAGGGGTCTTTTTGGGTGGAATATAGGGCTGTTTTGAGGCAGAGTGGAATGGTACAGGTGTAGGGTTTGCAGAGATGGTGCTTGGGTTTGGGTGTGAGGCAAGAGGTGGGTTCCAGGTTTTGGGTGGGATTTGGGGCTTGTAGGGAATCCTGGTCTTGCTAGCTTCCAAGTGTCTCTCCTGCAATCTAGCATGTTCTATGGCTGCATACAAATCAGTAGGCCTGAACATCTTAACAACACTCCTAATTTCATCCTTTAACCCTCCAATGAAGCAGGGTACATAATAGCTTTCACTATGTTGAGGATAGAGCTTCTCCATCCTAAGTTTCAGCTCCTCAAACCTGTCTACATAGGTTTCTACATTAGTATTCTGCCTGAGTCTTTGGAACTCCTCTACTGTGTCTTCCTCATTCACTTCTCTGAACCTTCTGCATATTGATGCAGAGAATTCCTCCCATCCTATCCCCTCTTTCTCCTTGCTCCAATTCAGGAACCATGATTCTGCTCTACCCTGCAGAAATAGACTAGCAAGGTCTACTTGCCTATCTGGTAATACCTCAAAAATCTGGAAGTATTTCCTACATTTGCTCACCCATGCCCTACTACCTTCCCCATCAAAAAACTGCAATTCAGACTTAGGCAGTAGCTTATTGAAATAAGGTTTGCTTATGTGGTTGTGTTCATTTGGGTGTGGCAGAATGCCCCTATCAGATCTAGGAGTCTCTTGGGAGCAAATTTGAGGATCCTTACCTCTGTTACTACTGCTGCTTGGCTGGTTTTGGGTGATGGTTGGGTTGCTGGATGCATTGGGTGGTTGGAGACCTTGGATAAGCTGGGCCAAATAAGCCACAGACTTCTGGTTCTCCTGCCTTAATGCCTCTATCTTCTGTTGGTTCTCCATCTGGAAGCCAGTCATCTTAGTCTCCATGTTTCCCAACCTGGACTCCATCTGATGAATGCAGGTATCTCTCTGTTCCTCCATCCTGGAACTAAGAGATCGAAGCTGTTCCTCCAGCTCCTCAATGGAGGCTGAAGTTTTCTGAGTGTTTGGGTTTTTTCCCATTCTACAGTAGTAAGAATGTGGGTTGAAGGGCTCTGATACCAGTTTGTTAGGAATAAATCCTAACTTAGATGATAGATGAATAATTTCTGGATTAAATTTCCAGAATAGAAGAAGAAGAGCTGAGGAAAAAAAAGAAAGAGAGAGAGAGAGAGAGAAGGAGATAAGGAAAAGAGAGAGAAGAGTGAAATTAGCATTCCATTTTTCAGATGGTCCCCCACAAGGAGAATCGGTTACATAAAAAGGAAATCAGCCAATGATTGGCTGTACTAGAGGACAAAAGGGCATGCACATTCTCTTTTCTCTAACAACCTTACAAATACAGCTGTGCAGCAGCCTTTTCTAGCACTAGGAAACAAAACAGAAAATCCATAAAGAGCAAACTGAAAATAACCAACTTAACTAACCCCCATAAAATTACTGAATTACCCTCCTTCGTTTATACCTAACATCTCTCTCTCTCTCTCTCTCTCTCTCTCTCTATATATATATATATATATATATATTCAAAGCAATGGACAATGTTTGCAGGGTATTGATTATTTGAAGTATGATAATTGTAATAATGACGGAACAAAGCCTACTGTTAGGTAATTCCGTTTGTTTTTGACTGGAGCGTTTATGTTCACAAGGTGTTACGAACATCCTATGATTTCCATCTTTCTGCAGATACCCTGTAATGACTCGTGCTTTAATGAAGGCAGGCCGCCCTATATTCTTCTCTCTCTGTGAATGGTAAATCCAATTAGTGCGGATGTGGCCTTTAAAGCTTCATATCAGCTTCACATATGTATTTTGTTTTGACATATTTCTCCTCTTAATTAGGGGAGACATGCATCCTGCTCTTTGGGGTGCTAGGGTAGGAAACAGCTGGAGAACGACCAATGACATTTCTGATAATTGGGAAAGGTATTAGGACTGGACTTTCAGAAAGTTAATGCTTGATGGTTCACAATGAAAATTCCCAATGCATAAAATGTGGACTGATTACTATTCTTTTATGGTTAGCAGTATGGTATCTAGAGCAGACTTGAATGAGGTTTATGCTGACCTTGCAAGACCTGGTGGTTGGAATGGTTCGTTATTAATTTCTAAAGAGTTGATGGCAGAATTTGGTAATAAAAAATTATATACTGCTAAAATTGTTCGTGTTCTTTTAAATGAAAAGATCCTGACATGCTTGAGGTGGGTAATGGAGGGATGACAAAAGACGAATACATAGTCCACTTTAGCATTTGGGCCATGTCCAAGGTACGATTGTGGATGATATCGCTTTCTTGAATATTGATTCCTGATGTTATATTTATTCCAAGTCGATGTTATATAGGCTCCTCTTCTTCTTGGGTGTGATGTGAGGAATATGACAAAAGAGACCACGGAGATAGTCAGCAATAAGGAAGTCATAGCTGTTAACCAAGGTAATAGCTATATGTTGATACTTGATAGGATTGTCATTGCATTTATTTGGTATGTGGTTGTATATCTGGACATCTGATTTGATTTTACCGTTGATTATCTGATGCTGTTCATTTTGACCATTTATGATAGATGGGCTTGGTGTTCAGGCTAAGAAAGTTAGGATGGAAGGCGATCTTGAGGTAATTTCTGAATTAGCTACCAAGTTGTGCTTCCTGCGGATATCAGCGGAAAAAAATCATTGATTTTTTTTTTTTTTCATTGACAGATTTGGGCAGGGCCCCTCACAGGCTACAGATCAGTTGTTCTATTACTGAACAGAGGCCCATGGCGCAATTCGGTTACTGCCAACTGGGATGATATCGGAATTCCCTCCAATAGCATCGTTCAAGCAAGAGACCTTTGGGAGGTATTCATTTTCCTTGAGTTAGTTTTGTGTGTGTACGTATGAGGCGTTTTTTATATGATTTACTAGATCCCTATTGACGTAATTGTAATGTGAGTTTGGGGTGCAACTCATGCAGCACAAGACATTGAAGGCACAATTTGTAGGGAACCTGACAGCGACAGTGGATTCTCATGCATGCAAGATGTTTATCTTGAAGCCTATTTCATAGCCATAGAGTTTACTCCTGCAATCGTATTGGCATTGGAATGTTTATGATGCAATGATGATCATCCTTGAAACATTTTCATGTTATATGTCAATTTGATAGTAATTAACAATAACATGGATGAAACCAGTAAAACCCACGTGATAATGATTCATTTTGTTTCTCAACAATCTCCCATGCACACAAGCAATCAACAATGCCCCTTGCTAAAGACGAAATCATTGGGGTGGGCTTCCTGCAGGCACTATGATACCAGGGACTTGGAAATTAATTATTTGAAGCTGATATGAACGCTCAAAAGTATCTCTCAGCTCCACACTCTTTAATTTAGGGCGCCATAACATAACCTACTATAAATACTTTAGCAATCAGTTTGGAATGCTTAAGGCTAGCCATTCTAGGCGTAGTGTTAAACTATTATACGCTTTCGTCACCAGCAGGAATGGTTTCTTGATAATACCGTTCACTATTTGTCACTGCCACTCAAACTCCACTCCACAAACTCCATATCTTAATCCGCGCACGAGAGGTCGTCCTAGACATGTATATCAATTGCAAAGAAAATAAAGATTTTCAACAACAATAGCCCTCTGCGATCCGGTATTTCTTAGATTTTGAAGTGTTTATACCCAAAATCAGGGTTCGTCATCCCCTCTTCCCAATCGCCTACTCGGTGACCTCCAAAAACTACTTGCTGAATCCCTAAATATCTGCAATAAAGAATGAAGAAAGATGAATAATTGTTTTTCTTACGCTATGAAAGATACATAGAATTAGCTAGGAGCTAAGGCATGTGAATGAGAAGAATATAAAGTCAATCCAAGTCTCGGACTTACTCTGAACTCAATACAGTCAAGCAGTTGAGAAGTACATCTATGGCGAAAAAATCAGATGTGCCAAGATCTACCCTGTTAGACATTCATATAGTGAATATTTCTAATCTCTTCTACCACATGAGAGCACCATAAATATATATAGGGCACAGATCCAGAGCAGGAAGATTCAAGAAACCATACCAAAAACGGCCCCAGCTATCCTGAAACTCAATATCACTGATATCATGGAATGCCGATGGCATTACTTTAAAACCCTTTTCTGCATCATAGAGGGGATTGTACTCCATTGACTGATTTGACAACTGCATATTAACATTTTTCAAATTCATTTCAATAGCTATAGTTATGACAAGAAGTATACCTCCACAATATCTCATGGTAAGAATTTAAAAAAAAAATAAACATTAAATCTTTTTTCTTTTTACAACTTCGCAACCATCTTCTCATTTACCATTTTGGATTAGGTTTTAATGTAATGTAGTAATATAAACATGTAATATTTGAGAAAAAGGTAAAGCAAGAGAGACTGAAATCCATAGCCAAACCTGCAAATTCGAAGTATTGAAGGCACCCAACCGCCCCATAACATACCATGACTGAATAGCCTGCAAAATTTTCCACATTAAGTAGCTATAGATTTTGAGCTCAAAAGGCATATCCTTTCTAGTATTTCCATCATTAGAGGTGGTCACAGTAATACAAAAATATTCAACATCATGGAAGGAATTGAAGAGGGGAAACAAATGTACTTACACTGCCAATAAGATCAACATCGCGGTCAGTTGGAGATCCATATAATTCAAACCATATGTAGGAATCCACAGGATTGAAACTGTCAGACACCAGAAAGGGGAAAATACTTTTAAATAATTGTTATGCATTAGACTGCAGAAGAATGTTAGCCGCTGCTTCTGATAGAACATTCTAAAAATGTTAAGGTTCCATTTGGTTAGTCAAGGATGATGTAGGTGGAGGTCAAACCCGAGACCTCGGAGAGAGGAGCCATAGGGTTTATAGACACCTGCCATATCAGAAGCGAAGAGTTTGGTAGCACTAATTTAATAGGAAAACTCACTCTCTAAAGCTGACTTTGAAGGCAAGAACAGAACCCGTTTTTGATTTGTTGAAGTTGCGACCATTCTTCCTCACTCTATCTTCAATCTGCCTCGTGTGCAATAATAAACATAAAAAACATTTCAAACAGAGAATTTACATGGTAAACTAGCGTGGTTTTGATCAATTTTATTTCAGAATCACAGTTTAGAGTTTTCGTGGGAATGAGTTAGTAGAAAACTTAAACGAGAAAATATGTACTTTTTTTCTCATGAGTTCGGGGTTGCCAATGCTATCTCCAAGAACTGCTCGAAGCTCCTCATCGTTTTTGCAAGCGTCTTCCAGCACTCTGAATCCAAAGAAAAAACAGAGTAAAGAAAAAAGAAAAAAAGGCATGGTCATTGAGGATATTAGAACAAACAGAAGGTGGAATAGAGAACAACTTGGCCCAGGAAGGATAATTGTGAAGGCGATGATATTCGCGTCTCCTCTTTTCTTCCCGAATTTTGAGTATCCTTCGTCCTCTGGCCGTCGTTCCAGAAACCACCGCACCGCTCCGAGTGGTGTTAAAACCAGCATCATTGTCGGCAGCAGCGGAAGGAGAAAAAGAAGATGAAATCCGAGGCAATATGCTCTTCTTCCGTTGGGGGTGAGTCTGCGAATTTGAGGGACTGGCACTCCATCCCAGCTGCAATCCCATTGACATTTTTATTTATTTCTTTTTTCTTTTTATTTTTTTTTCCTGTGTTATCCGTTTAACTGCGCTGCGCATTTAATTAGCGCTTCCTTAGCGAGACAGTGTTATGTTATCATTTTTAAACCGCACCAGGCCCACCCTTACAGCCCAATGATTGTTTTCTTCTTTGGGACAACTACGGATAGGAAGGAAAAAAAAAATTGTATATTCACATCACTACCAAGAGCTTCAAAATTTTATTTTGATATAGAGAGAAGTGCATTGGTAAATTCTATCAAACCTTTAGTACAACTAAAGATTGATAATAGACTTACCAATACTTGATACCTACAAAGAGGAAGAAGAATAGTCTCGATTCATTTTTATATGTTATTTTTGAGTAAAATATAAATTTTATTTATTTGTCACTTTAAAATTTTTAATGTAATTTTATTTTATTTTTTTAATATAATTTTTTCAATAAAAATTGAACAATTAAATTTAAATTTGTGGATTGAATTATTCAATTTTATTTTAAATTTAACACTAATTAATACTTTTTAATGTTAATAAAAATCATAAAAATGGCAAATAGAGTAGTGTTTAATACAAACTTTAATGTATTGTAATGTCTGGACAAATAATTAAATATGGGTATCATAATTACTTGTAACTGTTTAATCTAGATTTTAAAGGGACCAGGCTTGGTTTTATTTAAGCTTCGTAATTGGGGCCGCATATTTTATTGGGTTAATTGGCCAAAATCCAAATATTTATTGGGCTTAATTAATCATTGGCTCAAGTATAATTAATGGGCAATATTAATTTTATCTAGAGGAAATAACTACTGAGGAGTGAAGTGGCGGTGATTATGGATTAGGCGGACAGTGAAGAGACGTTAGCAGATTGACCATCTTGGACAAAACTTGAAGAAGATACAAAGACAAATTTTCAGAAAACTACACAAAATAATCCATGGCTTAACTCTTTAAATTTCTTAGATTTTAAGCTATTTTTAATCAAATATTCAGTACTATAATTTAGCTTTCAGTTCAATACAATCGAATTTTTATTTTTATTTTTATTTTTATTTTTACTGCATCTTTTAAAATTTTTTGAATTTTTTACCGAAATAATAGTTTAGGAGAATTCAGATATTTTTGTAAAAGTCTAATAGTTACGCATTAAGCAATTTGAAAACACTTAAATTCTTTAGCACGCTTGTGAATCACGTGTGCATTGTTTAATTCATAACTGATAAACCTAAGAATATCGTAATGAGAGATAGAAAGTGAGTCGATTTTTGATTGGCAGCATTGGTTCGGTCAAATAACCAGGAACCGATCTACTAAACAAATAGAATTACCCCCTGTTATGCAGGAGATTAGCACTCCGATAGTTTTGTCAGTAAAAGACTTGGATCAAAAATGTAAAGTGATGATGCCTCTAGTATTAAGTATTTTATATTACTTGAATTCGATGTGTCTTAGTATTTATATGAGTAGAATAGCTTACTTAAGTGGCCTATTTGAGTATCAAAATAGCTTTCCAACGATGTGACATGCATAAGACAGAAAAAATGGCAATAGCGGATATCAGTAAAACACTGAGGGAAGAGCCTGAGCAATTTAATTGGATAGCATGTTGACGTCACCTTTTCATTTTCCAAGCTCCTGATCAATTGTGATATCTTTTGAGATACTGGACTAAAAATTTATTGGGCCTTCTGCTAACCCTATGTGCCAATGAGCTCTAGGCTGAGTTTTATGTTGAGTCCAACAAATGATAATATTCAATGTATTATCAGTAACAAACAATCAAACAGTATTTTAGACATGCTTGGTGGGACCAATTCTAAAGGATGCCGCCAAAGACAAAAAGTTTATTGAAAAAGGAAGTTATGTTTGAGTCTTAGAAGGGGCCACTAATGTTGCCGGAGCTTAAAAAAAATTAGGGCCGAAAAAATTCAACGCTAAAGGAGTGTCGGGAAGGTAATATGCCTGGTACAACTTTTAGTGACCAATTTCCTTACGTCACTAAAACATTGGATGGAAATTTCCTTCACTCAAAAGGAAATATTTTATCGCCATTTTTATTTATAATTGGTTGTTTAAGACAATAGTGGCAGATATATCCCTTGGTAAATCCATATAAACATTTTTAATGAATTTCTATTTCTTCATAATCATTCGCTATTAAAAATAAAAATAAAAAATAGTCCAACGCTAAATCAATCGCTAATTTTAGGGTTTCAAAATTTTAATGCTGCTTTCTATTCGTTTGTGTTTCTTGGGTAATCTTCATTCATTTCATCATTTCCCTGTTTAATTGAATATAACATATCCTAAAAAACACATAATCAAAACATCCAACCACATAACATAAACCACTCAAAATGTATTGGTATTGCAAAACATCAAATCATTCAATTAAGTCTAAACTCCACATAATAAACTATAAAACAAATAGACAATACTATTTTTCACAAGTCTGAAAAACCAAAGGCATAAAAATTCTAAACATAATTGTTCAACCAACACATTAAAGTACCGAACTACTGGCGGCCGATACTAATGCACTCTACCAGTGAGCTAGAACGATTTGCTTGGGGACTGGTACAGTCTGTTTGTGGACTGGTACAGTTGCTATAGTGTTGGTGGAAGCATCGGATCCACCAGTTGCAGAAGGTGTAAGACGTGAATCCACGTTCGGACAATGAAGGTCTCCAAGTCTTTCTTCATATTTGCATTTATATCGGTGATTGATTGCTTTAATTTCTCAAAAGAA